>VZUI01073553.1:0-22973 GCA_013401135.1 Cettia cetti
TTTTATTTTATTTTATTTTATTTTATTTTATTTTATTTTATTTTATTTTATTTTATTTTATTTTAATTTTTTATTTTACTTTTAATTTGGTCCAGAACAAAGGCTTATTATTGGCTGTTTCTACCTGAGAACCTGTACAAAATCCTCCACTACAGCTGCTTCCTAACAGCCCAGAGTGCAACACTGGTGACAGCTTCTGTCCATGCCTTGTTCCAGCTGCTGGATCTGCCTGGCTTCCTTGTAACAGCTGCATTTTAACAGTGTGCTCCAAATAAAACACACACCTATTTTCCCCAGTGTTTAGAGGTCCGATTTGCTCCATGCTTAAATTTATTCTGTGGTTTAAAATACAATAAATAAATAAAATTAAGGAGCAAAGTAACCAACAGCAGTCTTGCTAAGCAGCTTCCTTCTGCCTCATTCTTGGTCTGAAATCCTAGGAATGGAGGAAATATTTGCTCACCTTCCCTCTGGGTTTCCTGGCCTTGTAACCCATTAATATTCCTTTCTACACCTGGTGTGTGCATTTCATCAGCTTTTGGAGATCACCAGGGAATGTGTAGGGCTACAAAGGGAAAAGAGTGAAATCCTGGTAAGGGTTTCATGTTGGTGTACCTTTATAAATCCTTCAGGGGGGGTTTATCACCAGCTAATTGACCAACGAGAGGATGACCCACAGCTCCTTACACCTTTCAGATTCAGCAAAAGGGAGGAGCTCAGGGTACCCCCCTGCCTCCCTCTTCAAGAAAAAGGAAAATAACTATTTCTTGTGAGGTCACCAATTCCACGAAGCAAATACTGAACGTATTTGGGAGAACGTGTGTCTGTAAGGTTTCACTCAGCAGCCTCAGCTGCACGAGCCAGGTGTGCACATGCAGGTGGTGGGTTTAGAGTCTCACACACCAATTTTAAGTGCAGCCACAGGGGTGGGTAACACAGATAACACAGAGCATCTGCAGCTACACAGCCTGTTGTATTCCAGAAGCCTGTCAGACCAGCCTTATGACCAGCACTGTATAAATGTGTGCATTTTACACTCCCTGTGTGCTCATCCCTTGGAATTTCTGCTAAATATTCCCAATTCTGTGGCTGCCAGGTTGTATCAAATGCTCCTAGGGAAGCTTTCTGCTTTCAAATCCATGAAGATAACTTTTGAATTGGAGGCAAATGCAATTCCTGTTATTTCAGCCACACTTGGCATACGTGCCCAAGCCCCGAGATGCAGCATGGCTCCCAGGGATCACTGGAGTGCCTGGAAAGCCAGCAGGCTGAGTGCTGACAGAAATTACTGGTTGGAAGAGGAATACATAAAATTTCCATGCAAGTTTTATACCAGTGCTGTACATGAGCCAAAGCACAAACCACCTGCACATCCCACTGCCCTTGCACCAGGACCAGAAGGATGTGGAACACATTTAGAGATGCGAAGCCATTACTCCTCCCATATGGTTTATTGAGGATCTCAGTTTCCAAAGCATGAGTAGCAGTGAGGCCTGTTATTCTTTCCAGCATGCAAAAGGCACAAGAAAGTCATCAATGTGATTCTGTGCAAAGTGTCCCTAAGAAAACACACAGCGAGGAAATGACAGAAAATAGCCCCCGATGGAAGAAAGCCAAAGCGCCTTCAGGAAAGTGCTGAAAAGTTCTGAAAATGGTTGTACTTTTTCAGAGTCCAAATATGCTCAGTTGGTGAAAGATGCTTTGCAAATCCATGAAAGAAAACTCAAGAGACAGAGCCAAAAGGCTTAAAACAATAATCTCCTTCATGTGCCAGAATTCAGGATAAAAGTCAAAATGATTTATCTCAAGAAAAAAGTGCGGCAGTTAAAGACGGACATTAAATTCTTTAAAAAAAAGCCCACCAAAACCAGACGTAGAAAGTGGATACATTCTAAGAGCAGCTCAATAAAAAATATTCCTTTTAATGAAAATAATTTTTAAAATGGATACTTGAAGAACAGAAATCCACCTTGACTGTGACCAGCAACTGCACCCTGCTCCCAGGAAAGCCTCCAAGCACGACAACACAACTTTCTAGAAGAAGAAAGTCCCCACTACCTGCATGTGTGAAATGTGGCCAGTGAACAATTTGGAAACACAAACGCACAGGACCAAGTATCCAAGTCCCATCAGTCAACTTGGGTGTTGGGAAGCCTCCTGGGATTCCTGTCTCTCCCACTGGAGCTGGCTGGTGCTGGAGGCAGTGCCACTTCCCGATGGGCACAGCTGGGCCCGTGAACCCTTGAGCCTCTTGCTGGAGTTGAATACTTAAATCTAAAAAAGGCATTTACAAGTTGACGCTTTTTGTTGTTGTTGTTGTTGTTGTTGTCTTATTTCCTTGCAGTATAGGTTTCTACTTCTAGACTATGGAATGTTACATTAAACAATAAAATTATTCATTACCTTGCTTCAAATTTCATTACAGTTACTGAGGCTTCATCATAATTTCACACAGCACAGAGACACCAAACTAAACACCAAGCAGTCGGCACTAGATGTATTTTTTCTTTAAGTACCAATAAGCAAAATATCCCATTCCCCCCAGAGATCCCATCAGGAAGGAGGCTCCAAGGAAGGAGGGAGGTTTCCGCTTGACCAGCCTGAAGGCGTTGGGTACCACTGCAGAGAGGAGCGTGGTGTGGATGTCTCCCAAAACTTTCCTGAAGGCGAAGCGTTTCTGTATCCTGTCAAAGAAGGACTGTAGGTTAGGCCTGCTGCCATCTTCCCAGTATTTCTTAGAGAGTCCCAGAAACTTGAGGCGGTGCAGGGTGGCTCCTAACAAGACATCGGCCAAAGTAAAGACGCATCCGCAGAGCCACAGTTCACACTTCTGCCCTGGAGAGAGAAGAGGCAGAGCAAAGGTAAGAATCCCTTGGGTGAGCACCTGAAATCTTGCTCAAAAGGTCCACACAGGCAGGAGCATTTGTATTCGATCTGGGGTGTTTTTTCCCAGCTCTTTGGTGGGCCAGCAGCTCAGAGCCCGTCTAGCAGGTTACGTGATGGAGGGTATGGGGGTGCCAAAAGCTGGGAATATGAGATGATCACTTATAGCCTGTGTGAATGTACAAATTGCTGGCTGCAAAGTGGCTCTGCTACCTCTCCCCCAAGTCAGGAGCAGCAGGAGATGACATCCTCCTGTACCCAGGAGGTCCCTGGAAAAGAGCCCTTTGCCCCCCTTGAAGGAAGGTGCCATGTAGTGACCCCTTCAGCCGTGTCAGTGCTCGGGCAGAGCAGCAGTGTCTGCCCTTGGCTGCACCAGGAGCGGTTCCAGGAGTGCCACGTCAACTTGGCCTATTTTAGGGACGTGAGAAATCCTCAGGAATCAAAACCATTTGCTGGATGGCCTGGCTGCTCTTTCCTGTGTGCTGCTGCTGGGGAGGTTCTGCCTTTGTTCTCTTTCCTGTACCAGGGACCCTGCCCCAGGACACCAAAACCAGCAGCACACCTGTGCCAAGAGCCAGGCTTTTGGGGAGACAGAGCTTAATGTGAGTGCAGGACATGAAGAAAGACACTGAAGGGCTGACAGCCCCTGATAATGGGTGATCCTGGAAATAACCCCACCAGAGAGACATCCAAAAATAAACCAAGCTGCTGGTAGGCTGGAAAAAGCAGTTTCAGGCCAGGATATTGTTAAGCAATCCCCCAGTGCCCTTTCAATACTGAGGAGCTGGGCTCAGATGGAGGGAAATGAGAGAAGATGCAGCTAAAGAACATCAGAAGGGACACAAAAATCCACCCCCCTCAGTCAGCTTTGCTCCAGATTCCTAATTCTGGGGCTCTTCATTGTCCTGTGGCTATTATATCAGGAAAAAAGCTCAGGTATAGCACCCCAGTGCAGGCACTGCTGCTGCAGGGCTGACTGCAGGACCAGGCTGGGGCAATTATGGGTAATTAGCAACCCTCATATGTAGCTGCTTGGCAGCCTGCCTAATCCTGCTGGAGGCACTGCCCAAGTGGACAGACTGCTTGTGCCTAATTAGTCAATAAATATTTTCAGTGACTAATGACTGGTGGGGGTGCTGCAGCCAGAGCTTCTTGGGTGTGGTGGGGACCTTGTGCTTCTGTTCAGAGGTGAGGGGAGCAGAACTGAAGCAGCTGTCTCACTCCAGGCACTGCTGCAGGTGATGGAGAAGGCACATGTGAGGATGGTTACTTTGGAAAAGAGCTGTGGTCCACCCCTGTCCCTCCTGGCTCTGGGCTTGCACCTCTGCTGAGGTCTGGACCCTGATGTGGGCTGCCCCAGCAGGAGTGGGGTTGAAGCACAGGCAAAGGCAACTCTTCCCCTTTGCATCCACAGCAGCCCCAGCTGGGATCAGCCTGTCCCAGTGATGGGGGTGCCTGTGGCAGGGGTCCCCCGGTGCTCCTGTGGCACCTCCCACCCTCCTCCCGCCTGCACCGCCGGCAGCCTGGGCTGCGTGGGAGTGGAGCTGCTGCACTGCAGCTCCTGGGAAGTTGCCAAAGTGGTGATCATGCCCACTGCTGAGATCCTGACCAGGCCATGGGCATGCTGTGGGAGTCTGAGGTTCTGGAGCAGAGGGCAGGAGCAAGGACTGAAGGCTTTGGAGCACCTGGGTGCTGGCAGCGGCAGCAGCAGCAGTGACCCCTCTGCTCCAGGCACCTGGAATGTCCTCCCAGGGTACCTCATTAGGCTGAATTCTGCTGTCCCCGCCCTCACATCGATTAATGAGGGTATTTGAGGAAAATAGGGCCAGGCAGGACGCCACTGTGAGCACATCAGGGCTCTTGGTAAATCCCCAGCCCAATACCCCACAGGGCTCGACCTTGGCACCTCTGAGGGCCCTCCAGTGTGGCCCAGGAGTGATGCAGGGCTCCCCAGGGCCGAGGCTGGCCCTGAGGGCAGGGGCAGCTGTGGGACCAGCCCCTGATTAACAGTGTCTGGGCTCTGCTCTGCATCTGGCACCGTGCTGCTGGCACCAGCAGCCCTCCCGGGGCTGAGTTCTGAGCCCTGCCAGCAGTGGGGAGGAGAGGAGAAGGACAGCATCATCCAGGGGTGATGGCAGGACAAGCACTGCCCAGCTGTGCCCAGGCACCCCTGACTGCCAGGGCTGCTCTTGGCAGGCTCCCAGCACGGAGTATTTGATGTCAGGGATGGCTGTCCCTCTCTCCCACCTGCTGGCATGTGACGCAGGTGCTGAGAAGGCTCTCCCCTCCAGGGCCCCTCAGATCCCTGGGTTTCCCTGCCCAAGCTCCACTGGGATGTGCCACAGCCTGGTGATGTGAGGGGGCTTGGCGCTGTGGCACACGTCCCCATCTCTGCACCTTCAGCAGCCAGTGCTCCTCCTGGTGCAAGTGCCTGGGGCCAGCCTGCTCCTTCCTAAACCAGACAGAGCATCAGGCCACCCCTTGCTGGGGTAGAGGGCACCTGCCATTACCCTGTCATGACTTTGGGGCTCCCAAAGAGCACCCATGAGGACAGGGGTCTTGCTATCCCCTGTGGCAAGGGCTGCAGGGGTGGTTTGCCAGAGGTTAGTAAGACCATGGCTGCAACCACATCAGTGTACCCAAAACCAGGAGAGCCCAGTGGCAGCCCCAGACCCACCAGTGGTTGCTCCATGGGAGCTGTTCATCAGGCACAAAGCTTTTCACTGTTTCTGGTGTTGCACCTCAACCTCATGTGGAAAAACACCCCATAAACACATCCCAATGCCTACCTTGGTACTCCAATTTCCTCTTCTCCAGCTCAGCCTCAATCTGGTCTAGCACCATTCCAAGTTCTCCAAGGATCTTCTTCAAGTAGTTCACATTATCGTGCTCCAGGATCTTGGCCTGGGTGGAGAGCAGGGTTAGAATGGGGAATGAATGGATGCAGGGACACAAAGCATCAGGTGGCCACGGCAGCTCTGTGGGTGATGTTCCCCCAGCACCAGAGCTGTGTGTGGCTTTGATCCACTCACCATCAGCTTCTTCTGCTTGGAGAGGTAAGGCTCAGATAGCTGTGGCTCCTCCTCATGGTCCAGCTTCATCAGGTCCGTGGTGGCGTTAGCTAAATGTCCTGGGGGGAGACAGACAGAGAGGCTGGGATGGCGAGTGTCTGACAGCAAAGCCCCTCAGCCTGCAGTCAAAATATTGCTGTAGCACCAAGAAAAAGCACCCCAGAGAGCTAAAATGGGCCAGCTTCATGGCTTGCTGCTGCTGTGCTTGCACATCTGAGGGTATGTGGCTCTGTCAGCAGTCACTCACACTGGGCAGTGCTGGCCCCAAGGTATGGCCAATCCCTCTCCCTGTGGTAAGTTCCAGCCTGGGAGTTTCAGGGGGAGTTTCAGCTCTTCATTTCCCCTGCTGGATTCATACTAGAGCTGCTGGAAGTTCTGTCTGCTGCTTACTGTTTCAAGAACAGCCCTGAGTTTGCCCTTAACCCGGCTCCTGCAGCTCCATCCGCAGCAGGCTGAACCTTTGGGATGTCTGAGCTGGCTGCCCACACTTGGGTGGGCAGGGAGGGGCACAGGGGGAGTGCTCCCTCCTGCCTGAAGCTGTCCTGCCCTGCCTCTGTGTCCAGGGATGCAATTCCATGGTGTGGAGCCCATCATGAGCACGGGAGAGATGCTCACCCTTCTGCCTCTCTGGGCATGGGGAGGATGGGAAGGGCTTTGTGCAAGGGAGCTAAAGGAGGGAAAGGAGCAGAATGAAAGGAAGAAAGGAATCCTAGAGGCAGAGTAACACCTAAGGGATAGCAGGAATTACCCAAAGTGGGCTAATGTCTTCCTGCCAGGGACCATGTGTCTTTCCCTCCTTGTTCCCTCCAACAAGGGCGCCCTTGGCTCTGCCAGTGTGCTGGTGCAGGAGGTGCCAGGGCTGGCTGGGGTGGGAGCCAGCAGCAGGCTGGGCACTGCCACAGAGTGCTGAAATTCCCTGTTTTCTGCCATCAGTTTGTGCTTGCTAAGGCTCCAACCAGCTCTCCTGGGGCTGCAACTCAGATGGAAACCTGGATATCATCCTGAATTCAATTCCCTTGGTTCACCCTCTCCTTGGGACACAGCTACATCAATTTCCCTCGGCACCCACTGCAACAGGGCAGTTGAACCATTGCCTGAGTGCAGAAGATGTGCTGGGAGGAAGGACACCATCAGCCCGTGGACCTGCTTGTGCCCCTCCAATGGCTTGGGAAAAATGCCACAAGTGACGAGGTTTGAACAAGGAGATGTGTTGAGAGACCTCAGCAGAGTGCTGGGGAGGTGAGGAGAGGCAGATGGGGGCTGAAGCCATCCCAGCAGCACCCTTTGGGGAAGGGATGGGCTCTGGCCTACGTCAGCCCAAGGTCTGGGGGTGGAGGTGACACTTGGTGACACGGGGAAAGCTGTCTGTGGCGGGTGTCAGCAGAGGCAGGGCAGACCACAAGCTACACCTCAGGAACTGCCTACTCCTCCTTGTGCACAAGTGCATCCCACCTCAGCAGGACCATCTGGGATGGGGGTGGGAACAGTGTTTTCTACGGGATAGCTTGGGGCCGGGCCCTAAAGGAGGGGAGACACCTGGGACGTGCCAGTACCCTCCCGACAAGGTCGCTTTCCTGGCGAGGAATCCTCTCCAGGAGCAATCCCTGCCATTGAGTTATATTAAGCATCGTCAATGTTTCATGAGCACTTGAAGGTCAGGTACACAGACTTATGCCGATTCATCCACTGCCTGCAACTCAATCTGGCTGCACTCTCCTGCCCTTGCCCTTAGAGTTATTGCAGGGAGAGGGGCAGATTCCTGTGCCCCAGAAAGAGCTGAGGAGAAGCGTGCACGGCCCATGGGAGCCCCCGAGTTAGGAAGTCTCTCTAGGATGCCTGCAATTCCCAGATCAGCCGTGCTTTGTCTTTTCCCAGCTCTGTCCCTGCCTGCTTTGGTAGAAAGGGGAGAAGAGCAGGAGCACGGCGGCTGGCTGGGCTGTGGAGCCTAAAGGAGCCGGGGAGCCCTGGGCAGCCCCGCTGGAAAGGCGACTTACTGCGGATCTCAGTGGTGGCGTACTTTGGGATCATGGAGTCGGTGGTGAGCTCGGGGTGCAGGATGCAGCCGTGCGTGTAGGCGTCCATGGGCAGCGAGTCCAGCAGCTCCCGGTACTGCAGCACCCGCGAGTGCAGCAGGCTGCCCGGCTCGGGGATCAGCTGCGGCACGTTCTCTGCAAGCAGGGCAAAGGCAGAGGGGTTAGCAGCACCCGGGAGGGCTCAAGCTCTCGTTAGCGGCTCATTAGCCGGCTCCAGAGGGAGGGCAGTGTGCCATCCTGCTGAGGAACATGTGCCGGCTGAGGAACAGCATCCTCTCAAATCTGTCAGGCTCTGTCCCTCCCTGCTGCCCATCCCGGCCAGCCCCGAGTCTCCACAGCCTCTGAATTTATACACTGTAATTTCACATCTATTAGAATGGGAGAAAAATCATCGTGGTCTGCAGAAAAGAGCTACAATACGGGCATCTGAGTTTTGGGCCTCCTGACTTACATATTCTTTACTCCAATGCCAGTGAGGTACCTCATTCTCTTGGGCTTCCTTGAAAATCCCAAAAATAGGCAATGGGAGTAGACAACCAAAGGAGCTCAGTGTATCTTCCTTCCATGCTCAGCCAGTGTCTCAGCCACAGAAACATCCCTTGCCCTGGTTGGCTCTGCTCCTCCCTGTCTTGTTGGGTTTTATTCATTTTCCATGGATGGTGGTTTGCATTGTGCCTTTTATTACACTTTCAGCTCAAGTCATGGCAGTGACACCAGAAGTGAAATGCTGCTGTTGTCTCCCCCAAGTTTCTTAACTCTCCCAGTTTTTTAAGGAATCATAAATGTTTATTGTGTCTGCAGAAAGCAGCTGACAGGTAATGAGTAAATCCAGCACTGAGACTGACTCTGTTAACCACATCCTGTCTGCAGCACTGGGCTCTCCATGTGCTGATGTCTCCACCAGAGTTAGGTCACGTTGGCAGGACTTTGGCAGATGTGACCAGATGTTCTTTCAGGGCCTGAAGTGACAGCTGTGCTCTGCCAGCCCTGCTGCTGGTGGCAGGAGCAGGGCTGCAGGCATGGCAATGCCCTCCTGGCAGGGATCCTGCCTTGACTTTATCGTGCCTGCTGAATTCCATGGCTGGATGAGAACCAGGCAAATTTTGGTACCTCCTGTACTGGAAGTATCCTCATGGCTCTGACCCAGACTGTCCCTGACTGGAAGGCTCCACAGAGTTGTTCCCACTGATAGGCATCAGTGTCACTGTCCCCTGAGCAAAGGGAGGTTTTGGTGGCTCCTCCCTGCCATGGGCTGCTGGCTGCCTGCACTGCCTGGGCTCCAGCTCTCCAAGTGGGGATTTTCCACCTGAGAAAAGTGACCAGATGAATGAAATAATAACTGACCTATAGGCTGTGTGCTTCTTCCACAGGGCTCCTGGCCAGCACTCGACAGAACATCCAGAGGAACTGCCCCATCCCACAGGGAGATGGAGCAACCACAATGAAATAGCAGTGCTGGCCACCAGCCCGCGACCTTCAGCACGTTCCAGGGAGGTTTTTCATCGGGATGCTTGGACTTGCCTTTACATGCCACAGAAACCTGCACATATCGACTGCTGCTGCACTCCATGGCTGTGCAGGGGGTGCAGACCTTGGAGGACACTATTGCCTGGAAGAAATGTTGCCCTGGTCAACTCATCAGTGTTTTCTGGGCACTGCTGGTCAGTGTCCTAGTGAGAAGCACCCTCAAATGTGGCTTATTGGCACTATCCACTGCTATTTTGGGGGAAGGAAAACATTTCTCACACACCACCCTTTACTGATAGCTGGCCCCCAGTGTAAGGAGCTGATAAAGGCCACGCTCTTAGCCCAGGGAAAAACATAGCACAGTAAAAAAACCTTGTAAAAGCCTTTTCAAACTCTACACATTTCTGCAAGGTGGCTGATTTCCCCCATTCCAGCACTGCCACATCCTGGTAATGCTTTTGGCAGCTGCATTGCTGGGTGATAGCATGGAGCAGAGCATGGAGCAGGGAGTGATGGTCTGGGCCCTCTTCCCTGGAGCTTCTCCTCTCCATTTCTCAGCAAAAAGGTAAGAAATTGCACCTGGCTGGAAAATCCCAACAACAGGAGTTTCCCAGCACTCGGGCAGCTCTGTGTCCCCCTCCTGCTGGGGACAGCCTGTTGTCACATATGTCAGACCACCTGCCCTTCGCAGAGACCAGGGGAAGTGGTGCAGGGACTGACACTCCCTGACGTCCCTTGGTGCTGGGGCTGCTGCCAGGCAGGAAAGCAGCTGCCATCCCCTAGGAGCTGCTGCTGCTGTGGGCTTCTCCTGATGGAGCCATCCCTGGTGCCCCACTGGTGAGAGCTGCGTGCCTCCACGAAGCAGCAGCACAGTGGCAGGGCCAGGAGAGGACAGCAGCTGAGCTGGCAGGGCGCCCTTGCTTCGGGAGCTATTTTGAGATGTTTTTGATGTCTCTGTTGCAAGGGGATGGATGCTGGGGTGAACATGGTGATGGCAAAGCCCAAGAGCCCTGCTCAGCTTTGAAGCCTGCCTGGTGGGTGTCCCAGCCCAGCAGCCCCCAGGACTGGGGGAATGAGGGTGAAGGGGTGTGAGACACCAGGGAGAGGCTTCTCACCGCAGCTGCCAAGCAAAGCTGACTTTGAGCTCTGTCTCAGCATCCTGGTGTGCCAGGCTCAGCAGGCCACTGCCTGCAGCCCTGCTCCAGGGGGAATATGAGCTTCCCTCTCCTGGCTGTCCCTTCCTCTGGGTTTGTGTCACATCATCCTCCCATGGTCCTCAGCACTGCTGCCTGGTTTTGACTTTAAAGAAGCTGTTTTCTCTGAGGCACAGCAGCAGCAGGGACAGTCCCCTGCCCAAGGCCCAGGAGTCCTCGAGGAAGCGGGGAGAGGGGCAGCAGCACAAGGCTTAAACCCTTCTTCTCCCTTACAGCCCCTTTACACAATTACCCAGGGCCAAAGCACAAATGTGCCTAAAGTCAGAAGTGTTCCCATGGGCCGTGCCCCAGTGGAGACTCTGGTGAAACGCCACCATGCCCCATGGGGACTGAGAAAAATTGTCTGGTTTGGAAGTGTGTCTTCCAGGACAGAAAAAGGGGGACTCAGCTACCACACCCCTCAGCGCCCTCCAGCAGGGGAGTTCTGCTGGAAATTCTTCAATATCACAGGAAAACATAGAAGTCTGGGGAGGGCTGGTGGCTTGCTGATCTTCTGGGGTGAAGATGAAACTTTAAAGGCAAAAAGTGGATTCGTTTAGCAAACAGAATCTGGACTGGACACAAATTTCCTCTGAGGCACAACCCAGCCTGGCATTACCTCCCGTGAAGTTCTTCTCCATGTAGTCGATGATCTGGTTGTAGTCGCTGATGATGTTGTCCCTGTGGATGATGACGGGCACCTCCTCGCCCAGGTTGAGCCGCATGAACCAGGGCTCCTTGTGCTCCATCAGGGGCATGCTGACGTCCCTCTCCTCGCAGGGCAGCCCCTTCTCTGCGATCACCAGCCGCACCTGGGGCAAGAAGCCGGGGAGAAAGGGCTCAGCCCCACACCCCGAGCTGCTCTGCAGTTCCCCCTGCCCCAAAACACCCCCAGACCCTTCCCTAAAATTTAAAAACGTGCCAGCATCACGTGCTTGCCCTGTAAGAAGCCAAGAAGCTCTTGTCATGGGACAGCTGCAAAATCCAGGCAGCCACGAAAGAATTTGCTTTCCTGGCAAAGGGGGGATAAGCCATCCTGTCTTCTCAGAATCACAGACCATCCTCTCTGGCCCTGGTGGCCTGTGTGACAGGCAGAGCAGCTGGAGGGCTGAGAGCCAATCCCTCAGCAGTGGGTGGAGGGAGGCAGGAGCTCCCCAGCTGGAGGAGAATGAGTGATGCTGCTGTGGATCCTGGCACAGCCCAGCACATACCTGAGGAAGGAGAAGAGGAAGAAGAGGAGGCTGCAGCAATGTTATGCTTTGCACGTGCACCCAATGAGTTCTGCTGTCTGGCTGAAGGAGACCTGGATGCTGACTCAGGTATGTCCCACTCTCAGGAGTGGACTCTGCCTTTACCAGCATGTTTGGAGCAGATGAAAGCTCTGTTCCATGGCAAGTTCCAGCCCCCGTGACCCTGCACAGCATTCCTCCTCCTCCTCCATGCTGACATTAGCTTGAGAACATCACCCAGCACCTTCACACCTCTTGTGTCAAACCTGCTGCCTCCCCCTTCCCCTGCCACTGCCCTCCTCCAGCACCGCGGGGGTGGCACCCACACATCTCAGGGGTGGGAAAAGTGAGTCCAGCCTTGCAGAGGGGCAGGAGGAGGCTCTAGTGAGGCTGGATGTGGGACACCATCACCATCCCCACCCCAAACGCCAGCCCTCAGGGCTGATCCTGCTGCTCTGCTCTGTGAGTGAGACAGTGTTGAATATGCACTCAGGGATGGCATTTTAGGCTTCTGGGTTATAAAACCTGACTATTATGAACTAAGTATGTCAAACACGAGGAAAAAAAAGCCCACGGGGGATGTGAGAAAGCCATGATTTACAGAACCACTGAATGAGGGGAAAGTACTTGTTTTCATCCAACTAGCAGCAGCTAAAAATACAATTTAACATATATAAGTATTTCTGTGAGTACTTCAGAGTTCCTGGGGAATTAGTCATTAATTATTCACAGGACGGGCAAGTTAATTTTTTCTTTTAAAGTCAAACAAGAGGAAGCCTGGGTTCCTCAACTGCAACTCGCTCCTGGCCTTTTCCTCCCAGCTGATAAATAAACCTCAGCAAGTACCACCTGGGGTATCCAGCCCCAAGCTCCCCGTGTGTCCCTGTTCTGCTACCAGCAGCTGCTGAAGGCCTGGCAGGCGGCCCCAGGGCAAGGGGAGCCCCTGCCTGCACCCCAAAGGGGGATTCCAGACAGGGGTGACAAAACATTCCCGGGGAAATCCGTGGGGAGCGGGCACGAGCATCCCCCTCCAGTGCGGATCCCGAGCCCGGCAGTCCCGCGCTGCCGGCGGTGGCGGCGCCGACCATGTGCAGCCACCCTGCTGCATTGGGCATCCTCCCTCCTTTGTGTCTGCACGCAGGAACGGGCACCTCTGCCCCGGCCTGCCCGCTGGGCTCCGGAGCTCGGGGAGGCCCCGGCACCGGGGAACTTGGTGTTCCGCCACCCAGCCCTCCGAATAGCCCATTCTCCATAGGCTGTTAATGGCTTGGGAATGGTGGGGGTTCGGGGCCGGGGGAGAAGGTTGGGTTTGCTACACAGCTGCTGTGCTGCGAAACGAGCATTTACTATCGTCTGGAAAACGGGATTTCTTGCTGGGGCACCCCAAGAATAGAATTTCCAGGGCACTGCTGCAGTGTGAGGGGTGAATCATCGCTGCGTGCTGGGGTCCGGGATCCTCTCCTGGGCACCAGCCTGGCTCGGGGCTGCCTCTCCTCTCGCAGCATCAGGGTGGTCCCGGGGCCCGGCTCTGCCTTTGTCTGCGCTCCCGGCCGCGCCAGCGTGGGGCTGGCAGCGAGCACAAAAGCCGAGGCGGCTCCCGGTGCAAGGCATCACCCAAAAGCAAAGGCAAGATTTGGCTGAGCCCCCCCATCCTCATCCTCATCCCCCATCCCCTCCCCAGGCAGATGCTGTTAGAAGGTACAAAGATCTGCTCGTTACTGCCCCGGCCAGCCACGGGGCTGAGCCCCTCGCTGTCCCCCGAGCGCATCCATCCTCCCGAGGCAAAGGGATGCCCCGGGAGCCGGAGGCGATTCTCGCCCGGGAGTCCGGCCGAGCGATTGTTTTCTTTACCTTCTGTGAGCTGAACGACTGGGTCCAGTGGTACAAAACCAATCTGTCCTGGGATTTGAGAGCGGGGTCTGTCGGGTCGTGATTTTCCTCGCCCTCCGTGGATTTCCCCGCGTTGTTCTCCAGCGCCGAGATGGGCCACCAGCTGCAGTTGGTGGGAGTAACATTATTGGGAGTCGCCATGACAGCGAGCGAGCGAGCGGGAGAGGGACGGGGAGCGAGCGGCGCTAGCCCAGCATCACATGGGCTCCTGCCAGCCCATCACTCCGGGGCAGCTGCGGCTCCCCGGGCGCGGTGGGCAGCGCGGGGTCACGGCACAGGCTGCTGGCGGCGGCGCCGGGGCTGGGGGTGGGCTCGCAGCCCGTCCCCGCTCGTGGCGGGGCTCCCACGGAAACGTGCAGGCATCGCTTCAAGAGAGGAGTCAGCAGCGGAGGCTCCTGTCTGCCTGCTGCCTGCCAGCTCGGCAATCCGGGGCGGCTCCAACCCCTGCGGCTCCTTAAGAACATTTTTCAGTAGAGATTAAGATTTTTTTTTTTTTTTGACTGCTTTAGATATGGCGGATATGTAATAAATAGCCACAGGGATGGACACTGGCTTTAAAACGCCTGGAAGGCGACGTGCCTGCCTTGCAATCTTCACGGAGAGAAGGAGCAATGGCTCTTTAAAGGTATTCAATTATTTTTGGAGAGCACGAATTAATTTCTGCCTATTGGGTGTTATGTAGCCCACACAGGGGCAGAGCCCAGCAGCCTTTGGTGTGTACCAGATCCAGGGCTGCCTGCCCAAACTGGACAAAGGAGGCACAGCTGGGGGTCACTTCCAGAATTAGCAAGGTGTGTCACAATTCCAAACGGGCCAGGAGACTCGGAGAGTATTGGGGCTTCTGGAGCTGCTGCTGCTCTCCAAGCCCCATGAGCATCACCCAGAGGTCTGCAGGCACAGGTGTGTAGCAAGCTGAATACAGTGACCTGGACATCTGGGCTTGTGCTTTATGGCACTTGGCTCTGTCATGCCCCATCTCCAGCAATCTGGGAGCTTGGAACTATTGCCAGTGCCAGGGAATAAAGCCAGTCCAGGCAGGGGTGTTGTAGGGGCAGGTTCTGGTGAGGATGGGGGTGAGGGCTGTGCAGGCACAGGGAGCCAGCCTGTGTCTCAGGGCTCTCACTGTGAGGATAGGAACTGAAAGGTTTGGAAGAGCTCACTCAAGTGGGGAAACTGAGGCAGGCTTCACCCAGGAGCACTGGGAGGGAGCAGGGCCAAACTGGAAGCCAGGTGCATAAATATAGTGCAAGGAGCAGTTTTCTAGGGATTGGGAGATGAAAATGAATTATTTGGTGGTTGTAATGTTCTGCTCCTCAGGGTGTGCAGGAAGGTGATCAGAGGGGTGAGGCTGGGAAGGGCTGTGCTCTGCCCTGGTTCCTCCCAGTTCTCTTCTCCCCGTAGGCAACAGCCCCCAATAACAACCTCTGTCCCCAGCCCAGGTATTCCCAAGTCCCTGAACTGGCCTCAGGGTCACCCTGAGGTGACAGGCTCCTGCTTGGCCTCTGCTTTGGGGCTGCAAAAACGAGGGAAACTGAGCTTTGAAGAGCTGGCACCCTCACGCAGCACCAGCCTGCCCTCTGCTCCACAGCTTCCCCTCGATGCAAGCATCTTTGGGGCTCCTTGCACTGGAAGGGGGCACGGTGGGTGCAGAAAAGGCAGGGAGCAGCTTGAGCAGGCAGCAGCTGTTCTCCCTGGATCGCTGTCCAGGAGGCCCCATCTAGTGGTACACTTTGTGATGAATTAATGCTGCGCCGTGGGGAGTCAAACACGACAGGTTGCTGCATCCCTCTGCGTGCTGCAGGTACACGGGGCTTGTGGGGGACTCTTTATTTACCTGGGTCTTGGCTCCCTAAACTGAGCAAGGCTCGAAGGGCACGAGGGGTGCCAGCCCCTGTTAGGGGTGCCCTGACCTTGTGTGACCTTGAGATCATCCCCAGCTCTTCAACACAGCCTCCCTGTCCAGAGGGGTCGGCGTGGGGCTGCCCCGTGGGATGCTGTGCACTGGCAGAGCCCTGGCAGAGCCCTGGCAGAAGGTGCCATCGGAGCAGGATTGTGGCTGCTGGTGGTTTGGAAATACTGAATCCACGGGAGGGTCTCATGGGAGAGCTGATGCAAAGGTTACAGGGATGAGAGAACAGGAGGGTGCAGTCGATCACGGGACTTTGCAGGCACAGAAGAATCCTCCCTGTTTTAGAATGAGAGGGTGGAAAACAGGCTCTAGAAACGGCTCCATTGATTTTTTTTTTCCCAGTGGCCTGATTCAGTGTCTGCCAATGTAAAGCTCAGCTCGGATTCGATTTGGGTTCTGTAAGGCAAGAAGCAATGTCATTGATCCAGGGTGCCCTTCTGCATCCTGCTTCAGTTTAACTAGTCCTGAAACTAGAGGGACACGGACTTGTAAAGTGCTGGGAGTGGGGGAGATACTGGAAAACACCCAGCCTGGGTCTGCTGAGATAGGAAGTAGAGTTGGGATCTGATATGGGGAAAGTCCTGGGAGCACTGCAAGACCACTGGTGCCTTCTCAGAACATTTCAGACATATTGTGTAGATTGAATGGGAACAGATCCTAGAGCATCCACACACAGAAGAAAATCCCCCAGGCTTGTTGGGGCAAGTACAGCAGCAGCTGGAAGCAATAGGGCTCCACACAGCACTGTTTGTACCAGGGCATCTCTACTCATCAATCAAGCTAAAGGTGCTGTGCAGGCATTCCCAGAGAAAGATGCAGTTTTCCAATAAATCCTGAGGGTTCAGGCAGGCTGCAGAAAGAAGTCACTGCGTTATCAGAGTGATATGGATGAGCTGAACTGAGGTGGTTTTGATGGAAACAATAAGTCTGGGCCTCTCTTAGGGCCCATCATTCACTCCCAGGGGTTGGTCTGTGCTGTGCAAATGTCGGCAGCAAAGTTCCAGTACATTTGCTGCAAACCTCACAATTGCAGTCAAGAACCAAAATATCTGCCCTTGCTCTGCCACAGGCAGCACTAGATGTGCTTAAACACTAGCAAAAACAGGGCTTCAGGCAGAAAACAAAACAACTGAGTTATTGTCTCTTTTCCCCTTTTCCTTCCTCCTTCCCTAGCAGTTTCAGTCCTCCACAGGACACTGTGGAAGTGTGCCCTCAGAACCTGCTCTCAGGCTTTTCCCTCCCATCTGGTTTTCTGGCAACCTGAATTCACTTCTCAGCCCTCAGTTTCAGGGTATATCTTGGACTAGTTTAACCCAATTCCTCCTCTCTCCCTGGACACAGCAGGTCTGTGGCACATTGTCCTGCTCCACAGCTGAAAACGTGCCCTTCCAACGCTGTCCATCCATCCTGCCTTTATGTAACTCCACTTCAGACACTTCCCGGGGTTCTGCACACTTTGTGAAAGAGCAGCACAGCAGAAACTGCCCCAAGGTGACCTTGACCAGGCTGCCACTCCACATTTCTACAGAAGGGCCTTGCTGTGCCCCTTCCTAAGGCTCCAGATGCAGAGAGCAGTGGGGACAACTAATGCCAGGCTTAAATAACCATTTTTGTGCACGTTGGAGAGCTGTGCCTCAGCTTCACACACATGGATGCTGGATCAGTGCTCACCAAGAGCAGGGAAACTGTTAAAAGGGGAAAAACCCTCTGTCTAGCAACAATTCCCATGGTTTTAAAGAGGGCACAGAACCAAAACATGAATAAAAATAGGAGCAGATACCCTCTGCTGAAACAGAAACACCCTTCAAAAAATAGCAGCAGCAAAGATAACAGTACTAAATATTTATGTTTAAAAGCAAAGTACATATGATACCAGATTTTCTGTAGGGAGAAGGAAGGGAAAGTGGAGAAATCCCAAAATGTGTGTGTGGGTATTGCAGGATAGTGCTGGAAGAGCTGACACGAGGAAATGTAGAAATCAGTTCCATTTAATTTGAGTAAGAGCAAATACTGCATGCGAAATATATGCATGAAACTTAAGAGCAAAAACAGTTTTAGTTGTATTCTTATGCTTTTTGATTTATTTGGATTTTAAATCTTCGCTCCCTGGACTTGTAAATTTTAAGGATGGTGATAATAAAATCTACAGTGGTTATCATTAGAATGTCTGAGCCTTCTACAGCACAGAATACAAGGCCAACTGTCCACATCTGCTTTTCATCCATTTTTACATCACTGCTTGTGACTCCTTAGCTTGCTGACCACTCATTTTTCAGCATATAAGTAAAAATTACAGTACTTTACTCAGACATGGTTGTTGAGCATGTACAGCTGCCATTGAAAACAGGTTTTTTAGTTTGTTTGCTTTTTTTAATAAAAAGGTCTTGAGGGAAAATGAATGTAAGTCAAATTATTCAGACTTTAAGTTGCTGGGTTTTGACAAACATTTATTAATGCAAGTCTCGGCAACAGAATTTTTTATTGCAGTATTTTCAACCAGCAGGAATGTCATAGCTCTACAGCACAAAGCCAGGATGATACACACGTCTTGTTCACCCCCTTTCCACACCACTTTGTGTATCAGATGTGCTCAGAAACATCCTGTATAGATGGTTCCACCCTCTCCACTTCTGAGACCCCACAGCCCAAAAAACCTGGTAGTCTGCTTCACTCCCCACTAAATTATTCCATCTGTAAAGCACAAATAACAAAATATATTTTTTCTTCTAAGAGCTTCACTTATCTGCAGAAAAATAGAACTGCTTAAGAGTGAGTTAGATTAAGGAAGGGTCCAAGTACACACCTGCACGTTCTGGACCTCCCAAAAAATTCGTAAGGAAGAAGCATTCACAACTTGATCCAACTAAAAAAGGAGCCAGCTAGTGTTCAAGGAAAGGAGACTCATCCTATCCAAAATGCTGAATGCCTTCTCATCCTTCTCTCTAAAGCAGGATATGGAGGATGGAGCTGTAGCTGTGAAATTTTAAGTACTGAGATACATTAAGAATGAACATTCCAAACACTCCAAAATATCAGAAAAAAACTAAATGCATTTTTGGTTTTGTTTGGTTTTTTCCCAACACATAGTGAAAACAGCATAAAGAGCTTCAATATCCACAGCACAAACCAAAAACCAAACAGAGCTCATTTGATCTAGTGTGCTTTTGTTAAGGTATTCAGAGACTTTAGTGCATTCTTTTCAGAACTAAGCTCAGAAACTATATTTAATTTTTCATTTTATTAGAAAACTAAACTGTATGAGGCAAAGAAACATTTAATCAAACACACAACAGTGAAAACATGGCACTGACAAGGCAATTAGCCCAACCATTGTAACAAACTCTGCTCCAGGATCCTCTATTGCTTACAGTCAAGTATACATCATCTCCGCCATGTGAGACATTTTCTTGGGAATATATAAGTAGTATTCCATGTACCCCGAAAGATCTTCAATGGTCACGTCGTCCACAAAGGCTCGAGCTTGCTCAGAACAAGACCTGGGAGAGCTTGCTGAGGCTGTCCCAGAGGGAGCTCTGTGGTGGAGGGAGTGGGCACGGGCTCCCAGGACGGCCTTCTCGCACTCGGACAGGACGCTGCGCAGGCCGGAGAAGGAGTACACCTCCATGGAGCACCACTGCTGGCACTGGCACTTCTTGTCCGTACAAGGGCACTGCCTGCTGTTGCTAAGCATGGATAAGGACTGGAAATCTGAGGTTTGCTTAGAACACAAGCTGTTCTCAAAGGATGAGGAGAGAGCAGGGCAATTCTCCCCCCGCTTCTGCAAAGGCTCTTCGGCGGTGAAAGCTTCCAACGGTTCAGTTCTCTCGTTACTGGCCTCAAGGTGAGAATCCTGCCCGTCCTTCGTACCATGTTCTGCTGGGACAAAAACATCTGAGCTGATGACACCCTTGGAAGTGTCTGCCTGGGGTTTGTGTTTCAGCTGGCTGTTGGCTTTCGTGTTGCAATAGGTGAACTTGGGAGGGTGCAGGACCGGAGACTTGGAGCGCCGGCGCCGCGGGACCCTCGCCGATCCTCGGGAAGGCTTTCTCACACACCTGCAGGGTTCAACAGGTGAGTAAGTGGGTAGCTCCAGAATCTACACTACAGCTCAGTATGCTCTAAAATGTGATTAAAAACATTTTACAAGATTATTTTTCTGATTGGAAATACCGGATGATTGGTCACTTACAATCTCTGACACAAAACGTGGAGGGCTCTGAAGAAATTCGGGTTCCCCCAAAGGAAAGATACATACAAGGAACTCTTATTCAAGGTGCTTCCCCCCAAGTCTTCTTATTCAAGGTGCTTCCCCCCAAATCTTCTGCCTTAAGCAAATGATACTCTGTCATCCCAAATTGAACTGTAGTGCAGAACCTGGATCAGTTGGAGCTGCTGGCAGAGTCACACTGAATATCCAGGTACTTCAAAAGCAATAAAAGAACCCAAGAGTGAGGTGAGAGTGGGTTGCAAAGGTTTAAGACTTGCAGAAAAGTACTACTGATGAAATCAACAGAAAAGAAAGTTTTGGGAACCCTCTCTAAGAGAAGATGCAAGACTTTGATGAAATCCCCTTAAGAACAACGCATCAGTTATGGAAACATTTTGTGATGGAAAGGAAAGATATCTTGAAGCAACTAATTAACAACAACTGGCACTGAAAGCAGCCTGCAACTGTTCAGTGTGTCATGTTTTACCCATGCCACGCTTCCTTGGAGCTGACAGCCTGCTGCTTGGCTCCATCCATGACTGCTCTCGTCGTTCTGAGAATCGTCCCGTCGCCCACGGACAGAGCTGCAATACATCTGGGTGAAAAGGGAAATGCCACATCACAGAAATGCCTGAACACATGGCTCCAGAGGCCCCCTTTCTGCAAATGTGCTTTGGATGCTCAGCTAAACCCATCAAATTTGCTGCATTGACTCCCTCTGTAGTCAGTGGATAGAAACAGGGCCTTATAGAGATTTATTGGACCCCTCTCACTATATTGGCCTTGTCAAATGGCTAAAGATAGGTGAGATGAAATGAAAGGCAGCCAAAATGCCCAGAGGGTGATGTCATGCCCTATTTGTACTAAAACAGGCATTAAGGAATGTAAACTCAGGTTCCAAACGTTCTTGTCACACAATAGTCATTAAAGACAGTCTCCTACTCCTCTGAAATGCAAACTCAGGCACCTGGAGCAGCAGGCTGAGGGGGAGTCAGCGGAGAAGTGGATGAGGCACAACAGGCAAGGACAGATTACTGATTGACTTAGTTCTCATTAAATTTTTGAGATAAGCATGGAATGAAAAAAGCATCTGACCCTGGAGGTCCAGATGACAAACATAAATGCCTCAACACATGAATCTGTATTTATAGTTATGATAGCTGCAGGTGTGATTTGGAACACAGGAAGTTGTAAGAAATGAGGCTGAAATTCTAGCAAAGAGCCCAAATACTCTGCCCAAAGTTGATCTTAATGGATTAGTCACAAGATCTCAAGAGCTGTTCACAATACATGCCTGCAAAACAAGATCTTTTTATGCCTGAGATGTCATCAGGAATCAACCAGAAGCCCACACAGTCTGCCAGTGGTACTACATCAAAAGTGTTATGATTAATAACCATAGTTCCTTGACAGAGAACAGCTATTTTTTTCTACATTGCTCAGAAGACCTCCTGAAGTAGAGAGAACGAGTAGCAAAGCAAAATATATTTCCACATGCAGAGGAAGTCCTGAATTCACAGTGTTGATGGCTGTGGGAATGAATTCACAAGGTAACACTGTCAACACGAAACTTCCAAAAGACTTCAAGTGAACTGTCTCCAAGTGTTAGACTGCATAATTTTATCACCTCTTACACTACGTATCAGCAGCACACTCTGTGTCAGAATTTTTAGTGTAAGAGTGTCTGCAGACATTTTACTCCACAAAATCCCCTGAAATCAGAAACACTCAGAGCTCCTATTTAGCCTGACCCTCCCAGTGAGACTGGGATCCCCAGCACACTCTGAGGTGTTGGTGCTGTTGTCCAGATGTCTTCCAAGCAAAATTTTGTGCACTAAATAAAGGCTTATAATGTGGCTGCAGACATCAGTGTTTACAGGAACAAACAAATTCTGTATAACGCCAGGGAACTACAGCTACAACAGTTTAAAAAGTGGGTTAACTGCTTTAGGTGAGTCTTTTCAGGTTTCCAGGCAGTCATTGTGTGATTTCAGTTGCATATTAGTCAAAATTACTGTGTAATAAAGTACTGCTTTGCATATTAGACAGTTAGGACTGTATTTCATCTAAAGTGATGCAGTTCAGAGAGAGCAAAGAACCTTGAAGAGCAAAGAACCTTTCACCAAATGACTTTTTCTTTTTGAAATGTAAAATAATAGAAAACAAATACAAATATGTAATAAAAACCTGACAAATTACATTGCCTTTTTTTTTTTTCACTCACTTACCCTGCTGCATCCACTCTCAGCTTTTTGAATGCTGTTTGTAGACTCTCCTCCTCTTCATCTTTAGCTTCCAAGTCCATTGATGTGCTCTCAGTGGGTAACCAACCGTGCCATATAGAATAAACTGAAACACAGAAACTGGGATTTGATACTGAGGTCTGAACACAGATGATCTGTACAAAACCAGCTGACACCATCATGGGTACTCGTTCTGCCATGGCCAATGTCACTGCCTTCTGATCAGGCCCACCCTGGGCTTTTCACTGTGAACTGCCAAGTCCCAGTTTTTCAGAACAAACACAACTTGTATGAAAAATATCAAAGTGTCTTTTTACTAATGGATGAATAGGGATCCTGGCAACCTGTGTAACTTTGAGCTGTGAGCATGGCACCTGCAGCAAAGCTTCAGAAAGGTTTCAGGAGTCACAGGATGGTTCAGGCTGGCAGGGATCCCTGGAGGTCCCGCTCCCTTGCTCAAGCAGGGCCACCCCAAGCTGGTTTACCCAGAACCATATCCAGGTAGCCTTTTAATAATCCCAAGGAAAAAGACTCCAGAGCCTCCCTGCACAGCGTGTGCCCAGCCACCCTCAGAGAAAAGCGTTTCCTTACGCTCACACAGCGTTTCAGTGTGTGCCCACGGCCTCCGGTCCGGTCCGCAGGCACCAGCGGGCAGAGCCTGACTCTCCGCTCTGTGCCCACTCCTCAGGCATTTCACCCTTGCTTAGATCCCTCCCGAGCCTTTCCCATCGGCAGCAGAGCGGGGGCGGCCAGGCACTGCCCGGCGAGCCACCCGCGCTGGCACGGCCGCGGGGCCGGGACCGGCGCCAGGCCTGAGCCGGGCCCGCGCTGCCCGTGCCCCCCGGAGG
>VZUI01073555.1:0-116403 GCA_013401135.1 Cettia cetti
AAAAAAAAAAAAAAAAAAAAAAAAAAAAAAAAAAAAAAAAAAAAAAAAAAAAAAAAAAAAAAAAAAAAAAGAGAGAACGAAATGGAAAAAAAGAGAGAGAGAGAAACCCTGGTGTACCTGTATGTTGTTCTTCAATCCAAGCTTGCAGATACATAAAGAGGAGTAGACCAGCTACTCCGAATAGCAGTACAGACACGAAGACTTGTCTTGGGTTCATGACCCTACGAGGGGGCTTCTCTTCAGCTTTCAGAAGGACTCATTGCTCACTTTTCTGAAGTCCTCAGCATGCCTGATCTTCTTCAGTATCTTCCCCAGAGACACCAACCTGGAATAACAAGAGAGGGAGGTTGTTCTCATGTTACATTTTTATTCTTCACCAGAGACTGTGTTAACAGCATACTGTATACAAGCTGGAACTCTCACAAAGCTATTGCTTTCAATGCTTATATTTCTGCTCACAGTCTCAATGTTCTTCCTCCCCCCAGATGAGTTTCTCAAAGTGGCTGAAAAGACCATTCCACTTCCAGAAGAGCAAACATCACCTGCTGTCATAACAGAGGGAGGTAATGACCCAAATGAAGTCAGTGGGTGTCACACCAATGCCCCACTCTGCCCACCAACCATCACAGCAACAGGGAAGCTACAGCAAGCAGCTGGAGCCTCCCAAGTGGCTGGGTCACACTCCAAGAGACTGCCAGCCCCCTGTGATGGGCATTCCAACACCTCTGCTTCTGGACTGTATAAACGTGTGTCCCTAAGGATGGGTCACCCCACAACACAACAGCTCCACTGGCAGAGCCTTGGCATCAGGTCACCCTGTGCATCGAGGAGTCATACAATGAGGTTCACCCTCAAATATGAATCCAAGTTGAGTTTTGCAGGACTAGGAAATGTCAGCATAAGATAGTATCAGTAACAGAACAGAAAATGAATTAATGGCTCATCTTTTTATTCAGCTGTGTTTTCTAATATGGAGAGGGACTTGTCAGGACCTCAATTCTTGCCACTAAATTTAATGGAAACGAGCTCAACCGTAAAAACTTATCAAAAAGATTACTTTATTGAACAGCAGTGGGCCCAGAGGAAGTAATTTACCTGATATCCTGCATCTGCCACAAAGGGGCCATAAAATTCATTTTATAACATCAGAACATGAAGACTGTGGATCACTAGAGGACAACTCCTTAACCTGAATGAGAATGTGCTCACTTTGAAAGCGTATTTTAGAAGCTTAAGAGCAGTTGTTGAAACTGGCCTGCACAGCAAAAGAAAACGCCTTAAAATTCAATATAATGAAGACCATTGTCAATGCACATGACAGAAGTGTCTGATGAACTACCACAACAAATGCTAGGAAAAACTCAAGCTTTTAAAGGAATACAGCCTACTAGAAGATATTTGAAAGATAAATCTGTTAAATACACAGAAAAGAAAATGCAGGCACCTAACAGTTATTCTCAATCCTACAAGTACTCTATGTTCCACAAGTTTGTATGTGTTAATAA
The DNA here is from genome assembly GCA_013401135.1 of Cettia cetti. Lineage (NCBI taxonomy): Eukaryota > Metazoa > Chordata > Aves > Passeriformes > Sylviidae > Cettia > Cettia cetti. The sequence continues at coordinate 1,506 of VZUI01073555.1, forward strand.
CTCAGCACTGTTACATCTATAATTGCTGAGTTTCTAAAAATACAGTACACATAAAGCTTAGCAGGAACTCCCATTAAAAACAGCTGTTGAATGAACAAAGTAACTATGTTAGAAAGATGCAAAAGATTTCAAGAACAACAAAACTGTTCAGGACTTTTCAGACGTTTTTCCAATTCTGTGCCATTAAACTTAAGCACAAACTTGCCTGAAGAAAATTTAAGCCACGGTTTAAATATTAATCATTTTATGTGTAATTGTTCTGTAGAAGACAGATAGCTAGACATTAACAGAATGTAAATGTTCTGTCTGAAGTCTTTTCTGTAAGGGTCATGAAGCAACTGGTACAAACCAGGCTCATGAAATGATGGTGATAGAGGCTTTATTCTTAACCTTGCTCTTTCTGCTTTGATTCTACAGAGAGGGAATTTCCTATATGTTATATACAAGTACCTGTTTGCAGCTATTGTGATGATGCACAGGATTGGAAGGGAAATTGGGCAAAAACAAAGAAAGTGCTTGGGGAATGCTGTGATATGCTTTTTGTATAGGTGTGGGTAGTGGAGCCTCCTTTCACCCAGCTCTTCATAGCTGTTATCACTTGCACATTTTTTTCCTACAGTGCTCTCAGCACTCTCAGACATGCAGTGTTCCTTATCTATGCTACAAGGCTACTTAGAGCTTTGTGGCTAATTTCAGTGCTGCAGAAAGGGCACTGTTTGCAAGTCTTCAAAAGTTACTCTGCTGATGAGACAGAAGCTTCCTAGCACAAGCAATGCTTCAAGAACCAGCAGTCATAGAATTGACGAATACAAACCTCTTCTGTTTTCCCACAAACAAAAGCTGTGTTGTTCATGTAATAGGACATTGACAGCATCTGGTTTAGGAGGAAAAAAAAAGCAGCAAATAATTAAGATATGAAGCTCTGAATATATCTTTGAAATAAATTTCTTAAATTAGAGGTACTAGAAAGTAGGAATCAGTTTCTTGCTGTTTGGGATTCACAAGTTTCTCGCATAATAAAAAGGTGAGGAATCCAGACACACACAATGAAAGTGCATGCTTCCAAATAAGCCCACTTTGTGATGTTGTTACATTCTTCCATCTCTGACTACACAAAGCTCCCATATATTCAGTCCTTCTTTCTGAAAAACAGAGTCCTTGAGCGGGCAAGGAAAGCTTTCTCACACCACAGGGATGATTCTGAAAGCAAAGTATCTCACACCACATCGTCATGAATATTTCTGACACTTTCAGGCTGGCACTGCTGCTCTCTCCAGCCACTTGCTCTCATCCTCCCTGTCTGCCCAGCTATTGCCACCACCATGAGGGCTTTCTGACCAAGTTTAACCAAATTACAGCCCATGAAGAATTTACCCAAGGAACAGTGCCAATGTTTTTCCTTTAGCAGTAGCTGTTATCACATACATCCATGACCCATGACAGCATAGGATATAGAGCTGACCTTGCCCTAACACCATCATGGTTGCATGCAGCACCATCTACAAGCCCTCAAAGGTTATTATGAAAATGCACGGTAAAGTAAGGAGCACTTTTAAGGAATTTAATCTGTTAACAAGAAAACAGATGTTTTTCTACTAGGTTAGTTTTGGTTTTGAGTGGAAAGAAGTCTGTAAAAGGAAACAACAGTTCAAGGTGTTTTTTTCTTTTTTTTTTTGTTTTGAACTACCAAACACATCCTAAGCCAGATTTACTCCACCATCACTATAATTATCGTTGTATCAAGAGTTTACATGCTGCTTGCAATTAGTTTAATTTATTTAAATTTAATTTATATGAAACTGTATTCTTCATTTATGCGTTGGCTAAGTTTTAAGATTCGTTTTAAACAAGAGTAACATTACTTTAAATTAATATTACTGATTTTAGCTCATGTTAGAATCTAAATACATCAAACCAAACAATTCTGCTACCTTATAAGATTTTAAAGACTTTTCAGCTTGAATGAGTAGTTTAATTTATTTAACACAGTGATTTGTAACCCACATATGAAACAATTACAGTGACATTTAAAAAAGTCTGTGTCTGTGCATCTTCTAGTAGAACTTGAAAAATGGCTGCACAACACTGACAAATTTGCTCCTTTTGTATTAAAAAGCAATGGTCATGGATTACACTCTCAGGCATCCTGGGCAAGAGGAAATACCTGTAAATATTCTTTAATCAAGATAAATGCTTTCTCATGGCCGTGAAAAACCAAGAAACAATTACTTTTAACACCAGTATTTTCAAAAGAGATCAGCCATATCCAAACAGAGGTTCAGCATTTCTGCTTAAGCTGCAAATCTTTCTTTTTTTTTTTTTTTTTTTGCTTCCAGTCCTGGGTGATATGGCTTCCTGAGTGATACCTTGACCATCCTGATGGATGGTTCTTGCTATGAGAGAACTAATGTAGCCTGAGAAACTGCTCTGTGCCCTCCACCTATGCTGAACTAGATTCCTGCTTTTGCCCAACGTCATCCCCTTCTCTTTGGGATGTATGGATCCCAGTGTCCCACTTGTTTCAACTCAAGCCACACACCCCAAAATTTCAAGTTCTTTTGAGTACTGGACAGAGACTACTACAAACCCTTATCCATCGTGGAGAAGCAGTAAATCTGGTAGACAATAGCACTATGTGCCTTAGATGACAAACACACCAAAAATTTAGAAATTTTACAGGTCTACAGTAATTCACTTCTGAGTCCAACTTGTTTAACATTTGTCAAATATTAAGAGTTTCAAGAATCCTCATTCTACTGATATAAAAGCCTTGCATTTTCCCTATTGTTTTTTGTGTTCAAATAGGTACATTCTTGTACAGGGCCAACACAAGCAGTTGAAATAACACAGCCACCCAAAAATGGGAAAGAGTGTACCTGCTGCTTTTGGCATGATTCCTCCTTTCAGTACATCATCCAACTTTTTCTTCTTTGCAAGCAAATATAACTGCAGCTGAGGAGAGGCACCTGAGCACTCAGGTACCATTCCTGGCTCCTTCCTAATCTAGACCACACAAAACTAATGGCATCTGGTCAGTATGTTTGGCTAACTTTAGATTCCCTTGCCGCCATAACCCTGGCCGTACCCTTGTTCCAAAATCAAGGACATAAAAACGCACAACATTAAGTTGCCTCCAACTACTTAGAAACATTTCCTTTCAATTACAGCTTTTTTTCCTTCACCTGGAAATAAAGAATATTCAAGATGCAGGGTTAACCAGCAGATGAAAAAACCCAGACAATCTTTATAATGGTCAAAGCATTCATATTACTGTGGGATACTAAAAATTCCTACCCACTCAGTATCTCCTTAGACACAACTGAATTAATGAAAAAACGAGAAAAAGAACACAGCTACTGCAACTGCAGAGTTTTGGGGGTTTTCTGTTTTTTTTTTTTTTTTCTCTTCATTTTCTTCCCTCCTTCCTTACTTCAAGAAGCACTACATTTTCTGATACCTCAAATGGAGTTATCATGGCAAGAAAATTTTGCAGTGAGGAATGATTTGCTGGACACTGGCCCAGACTACTTTCAGCCAGTCAGTAGAAGAAGGCATGGATATCTTCTCACTTCAGTGCTCCCCCTCCTCCCTCACTTCTCATCTGCTAGCTCATGTCCTACTTCACATGCAGATGATCCTCCAGGATCACCTTTCCACTGTCCACATCTCAACTTTCTAGCTTCACAAGGACTAGTGCAAGCAGAGCTCCAGATCTTAACAATGCTTGCACAGTTCCTCATATCAGGCTGTACTACTTTTCATTCTGGTTTATTACAAAGGTTGCTAGAAATAAACATACAGTGTTTGCCATTTTCTATCTCTAGCAAGCTATGCTGAGTGTTATGGCTGGGTGAAGTCAAAGGCCTTATAGAAATTTGAGTTAAGTGAGTAAAAAGATCAAGATTGTCAAACAGTGGTGCTGAGAAAGTTTGTAAAAATTAAAAAAACTGAATCAACCAATCTACCAACAACCCCTCACCAAACACCCCCCAGAAAAAGAAAAACTCAACAAAAACAAACAACAAAACCTGAACCAAACCAAAATTCCCATAATGGAGTTTTTCCCCTCCATAGGAATTCACTAGGGGTATACAGACAGCATACAGGCCCACTGTTACATCAGTCCTGCTGACACCTCAGCAACTTCTTCACCTGAAGAGCCGCTTATAAGGAGGCTGTGTAGAAGCATAATTAAAGACACCATCTGGCCTGCACAACTTTTATTACTGGCAATAACAGAAGATTACTACCTACCAACACTGCAAATCAAGTTAAGAGAATTCTGTTAGAGTTCCATAAGACACAAATAATGAAATATTTTTTTATGAAACGTATAGGGATTTCTCTTCAAAGGAGAGAGCTGTTTTTATCAAAGTGAGCATCCTTCACTCACCCATTGCCAATTATGAAACAATAAAGCCCCTTTAAAAAATAGAGCTTAAAATTTTGAAATTTTAACAGCAGTCAGGAAATTCCTAACATCAACATCACCAGAGTAACTTCCCACCCGGTCAGCTTGTACATATTTTACATTTTTCAACTTCACTCTCCCTTGTTACATAGCAGACCACAATGTTGTTATAGCAATTACATTTTGTTTTAAATGCACTTTATAGCATACAACATATTATACAAAATTAATAACATGGCAAACAAAATATGGTTTGCATTTTATTTCGCCATTTTAATCTATTAACATCACTATTTCCTCATTATTCCTTTGATATATTTCCAAAGAAAAGAAATCCATTTAATGAAACAATGGGTGTAAGCAAGACTCATTGCTTCTGAGAACATGCGCACCACTTACCTGATCTGCTCCTCAACCATAAATCTTACTAAACTTCAGACCATGTCAGTTTAACGCACACAGCAACTTGCTTCGGCCACTTGTAGAATTATGTAAAGCTGCAGTTTTAGACAAACAAAAGTTATGCTTGTTAAGAACAGATAAATGCCAAGTTGTCCTGTTCATGTGTATGCAGGTTGACACATCAGCATCATGGAAAGTTTTGGTTACTTACAGAGAAGGCACTGAAAGCATCAGGTGTGGAACTTCATCAGGATATTCAGTTTCAAGGGTTTCATCCTACAGATGCTGGACATCTCACTTCAAAAAGGAAAAATTATTATTCTTAGCTACATTTCCCAGTAAGGACTGAGAGACCTCAGCAGAAAAAGGCAAGTTTGGCATACTTAGCCCTTACCTGTCTGAAGCACTCCTGGGAGTCAGCGAGCAGTCCCATGGAAGTTGCCTGGATTTTGGGAAGTTAAACAAAAACCCTGCTCACAAGACAGCAACTTGATGGCTCTCAGTCTTCTAACAGGATTATAAGTGGGATCTCTTCCCACTCTCAGGATAAGGAACATTGGCAAAAGGTCTGTGTCAAAGCCAGCTCTTCCCTTTTTGAACTGTTGAAATGACACGGTCTTGTTTACGGACTGCAGTGAACCGAGGTGCTATCAGCATGCCAACAAGGCTCGCAGCCTGCCTCAGTCATTCACTCTACTGCTAGAAAAACGCACAGGCAAAATACCTTTTTTTTTTTTTTTTTTTTTTTTTTTTTTTGGGAGACGTGCCACGAATTCCCGATTCCCGGTGTGTGACGAAGGAGGGGTGTGTGTGAGGGTGTAGGGAGTCCGCAGAAAAGTTGCTGGGTGCGCGGAGCACAGCCCCGCGCGGTGCCGCAACGGGGGCTCTGCGACCTCCTCAACTTCTGGTGACGCGCCGCTACCCCTCGGGGCCGCTCCTGGCGCTGAAGCCCTCGCCAGGGACACGCCGGGGCCCGGGGCTACCCTCGTCCCCCAGGGCCGGTCCTCGCTGAACCTACCGGGACGGCCGTGCCGCCGCCTCCGGCTCCGCCGCTGGAAGTCGCGGCGCCGCGGGGCTGGGCGGTGCCGGCGGGGAGCGGCTGCGGCCGGGGCCGCGGAGGAGATCCCGCCGCAAGCTCGCCCACCCTCCCGCTAGTCCCAGGCGGGTGCCCGGCGGCAGCCCCTCACCTGCCCGCCGCTCCCGGGAGGCGCTTCCGCAGCGGCGCCTACTCACAAACTTTCCTCGTCAAACTTCGGGGCCGGCCAGGAGGGCTGGGGAGGGGCTCCGGCCGCACGGGACACCCCCGGCCCCGGCGGGCGGGTCTCCGCGGGGCAGGTGAGTCCCCCCGGGGCAGGTGAGTCCGCACCGCCCGTGACCGCGCTCCCTCCCCGCCGCCGGAGATGAAGAGCTTTGCAAAAAGGTTCTGTTTGCTGTAACATATCCAGGGTTAGCTCTCTCTGTGCTAGCGAATAAATATGTCTAAGCTGCCCGGTAGAGGCAACTCATAGCTTTAATTAGCTACTAAAACAGGTAGCGTAGAAACTTTATTGTCGTCTATGGAAAACGGGATGACAGAGAAAAATATTTAATTAGTGCTTCACGTGTGCCTTGCAAACATTATCTGCTAATTGTGACAATAGACCAACCATGTAGATAAATGGCATTATCCCTCTTTGACGGGAATATCGCTTTGCTTACATTTCTTCTGGGAAGCCCTTGGAGAAATAGCTCTGGCCCTTGCTGAGGTGGGGTAAGCACAGAGGAGTTCTGACTTTCCAAAGCTGCGCTCAAACGACTTCTGTCTCTCTCCTTTAGGCATTTCGTTGCACTCCTGTGTTCGTGGAACTACCCCAGCAGACAGATACTTCTAAAATGCTCCCTGATTCACCGCCCCATTGCTCACTTTACGGTATTGAGGCCTCTCTCTCCTGGAGTAACAGTAATGTAACCACTCATGTTTTACTCCAGCAGGTCTCAAGCCATCTCGCACACTGTTGAGACAGCACACAGGGATCTCTTCCCCAGCCAGCCCAACACCCCCTTCGGCAGGAAGCTGAACAACGCCCACCAGCTGGAATCGAGTGTTTCAGGGCAGAGGGTAGAGAGCTGGGCGCTGCTCAGATTTCTAAGCGGGGTTAACTAGAAAGAGTGTAATTACCCTGTCCAAAGCTTAGATGTTGGTTGAAAAGTGCTCCAGGATCTGTAACAGCCGTAGGCAGCCAAGACCTGTATTGAGGAGTGTTCCCTTGGATTTTCAATCCAGGTGCTAAACTGTCTTGCTCCTGCTTGGTTTGGGTTGTGTGAATACATATAACCTCACTGTGGTGCTATAAATTTTCTCTGGTTTATCTCACTTAAGGGTCTCCCTAGTCACAGTTCACTATATCAGCTAGCAGCTCAGAGAAAGCCTAGGGAGAAAAGGTTTTTCTGTTAGAGTCAACCATGGATCCATTTTAAAGTTTTAGTGGTAAAGACTATCCCTCGCATCTGTAGCTTCTCTGGCTACCTAGTAGAAATAAAAGGGGAGGAAGGAGAATGTGAAGCAGAATATGGCAGTTTTTTACTGTTTCAGGGGAGTTGAGCATATTTCCCCTTTTAAAGAACCTGACAGGGATGTGATCCTATGTTAACCATATACCTTAAAAAAAAAAAAAAAAAGGCAACCTCATATTTAAATTACAGATCTATTAGTCCCTGATGGCCAGTGAGATTCTAGAGAAAAACAACATGCCAACTGAATTTTAGTTTCCTGATGTAGTACACTCAGAAGATTGTAATGAAAGTCACTGAAGCTTCTTGTAAGGATATACAGATTAGCCTTCTGGGTGTTGTAGATTTGATTTCACCCAGTAAGTACATGCAGCAAACATATTTCTTCAGATTGATCTACTCAGGCTGTATCCATCAACTAATTAAATGTATATATAACACTGAATAGATCAGATGTCTTTATTTTTATTTTTCTTCAGTTAACAGAATAAATTAATTGCTTTTGGATAAAGCCAAGTCTTGTTTTACAACTTAGTAAAAAAAACCAACCAAACAAAAAAAACCCAAAAAAACCACATCACAAAAAACTCCGGACTAGTGCACTTAGTTTTGATAATACTTGTTCTACACAGATTCTCCTGGTGCAGAGGATATAGTCCAGCTATTGATAAAAGAATCTTTACGTGATTAAAGATTAAAAATTCAACATGCAGGTGAAATTAGACACTGGATTAGGAAGCTCATCAACTACGTAATTGTAATCAGCACCTTCTGAAGCCTGAAATGTAGCAAAAAAGAAACAAATTACAAAAGGGTGGCGGCAGTCTGTCTGTGTCAGCAGGGCTGGTGTGGAGCCAGCGCCTACATCAGAAACTCTACTCTTGGCAGGTTTCTGCATGTTTCCCATGAATTCTGGTAGACAAGTAGCTCAAGAGTTAAAGAAGCAGCATCATCCTCTGAGAGCAGTGAGACAACAGCCAGGTGGTGATGCCTTCTTGAAGGAACAGGTCAGTGCACTTAGAGAAGAAAGGTAAGATGTTGTGAATTGAAACAGCAACCTGCCAAAAATTAGAGGTCAATTTGCTGAAATAAAACCACCATTACTCTGCCAAGACAATTTAGGCTCTTTACACACATTTCCTGTGTAGATTTTCAGGAAGAGACATGGAGGAAAGTGTGGTGTGGAGGGTTGGTAAATCACAGTAACCCACACTCAAGAGCTGCTTCTCCATGGGCTGTACACTGTGTACAGCCCCTAAATTTGTAGGTGCTCAAACCATGGGGCAGGTTTCCATCAAGCTTAGGTTTCCATTTGTAATTTTTCAGACTTTTCTTTGAAGCTAGTGCATCCATCTGCACTGATATACACATTTCAAGGAGTCACAAATTGAGATTCTTATGTTTAAAGAAAAAAATTAATATAAAAAACCCTGGCTCAAGTAGCATCAATGACAAAACTATGCCTGTTTGTACTGATCTTTTTCCAAAGGGGAAGTATTAGACCTTCAGAGACATTTTTACATTAGCCAAATTTGTTCCAAGTGCTGTTATCATTTGCTGCACTGGCTTTTAGGACAGGCCACACTGGCATAGTTTCAGTGTCTTATATATAAATATAGAGCCCATTAAACAAGCCTTTGGTGATTAAAAACATTTTATCATTATGAAGGTGTCTTTTGCTCCAGGGTGCAAACCATTCAGCAAGTAGTTTCATTTTATTTCCTTGAGCTTTTTATATTTTCATCTAATTAGCTAGAAATACACTACCTAAAACATTCCCCTTTCCTCAGTCAGGAGGCTAAAATTTGCCTCTACCAAGCATTGCTTTGGGGCATTTGCTTTGTTCTTCAAAAACTGCTAGCAACTTGGTATAAAATTCATTTGCTCAGTAACTGGTATGCTGGGGTAATTATCAAAGCCTTTCTAAGGTAGCTGTGTACTCATTCAAAAATATTAGGCAATTCAAAGTGTCTGTGGTTCTTCAGCTATTACAAAGTTTTATTTTTAAGCAGTCTCCAAAAACTTGACTTAAACACTTCAATGAGTTGACTGTGAAGCTATTTTATCCTGATGGGCTCCTGTTCTCAGAAGACAGCCAAAAGTAAACAGTAGCAACATTTTTTTTCTTTTTTTCTGAAGGTTGATGCATTATGTTACTCCAGTTCTAAAATGTTCTTCAAATAGCAGATGCTACTCTGTCAAGTGCTGCAGGGCTGCAAATGCCTTAGGATATCCTGAAAAATTTATTTCGGAAAAAAAAGTGAATTAATTCTGTATTTGAGTGACTGGTGGGGAATTCTATTAACAGGTGTAAATGGAAAGCTTGAGATTAGCTCCCCTTCCCTTACTCCCTCTGCCCTAGCTCTGGGTGAACAGGGTTTATGTGAGTATTCATGCTATTATATGATGCATTTATATCTTAGAGGAGATATATCCAGTTTTACAGGCTCCATGCATAGAGCCTTTTCAAGACAAGACTGGATAGACCCCTGAGCAACCTGGCCTGATCCCATGGCTGACCCAGTCATGTGCTGGAGGTGGGACTACAGGTTTCCTGTGAGCCCATCCTGTGTGAGTTGTCCTGTGCTGTCTTCTTGGATGACCCATCTAAAAATCAGGAGGTCATACTTTCCCCGAAGGGGTCTCATCTCACTACAAAAATGAACTTTGAACACCCTCCACAGGATCACATACCACAAATGGATGAATGAGGTCCTTAATTAGTGTCAGAAGGGTTCCTGTTGAAAAGTGGTTTGTAAAGGAGGAAGTTCTCCTGAAAAAAAGAAGTCTGGTTTTCAGGCCTTGTGAAATATGTTTGTAAAAGCTATGTAACGTTGTAATTTCTAGTTTGTCTTGTTCCAGAGAAGAGGAAACATTCATCTTTGTTCCTCCAAATAATGCTTGATTGTGGTAGCTCCTGGAATAGAATAGCCTATTTTATCAGAGTGCTAAGTTTCTTTATCAGAGACAGTTTCTTTAGTCTTTCAGCTATTGGTATCACAGTGGCCACACAAAGTGAGTTGAAAAAAATCTTTAACTTTGTGATTTAAATGCTTTAAAAGCATCCATAAAGATTTTGATCTTGTCTTATAATTTTCACTAAGGGATACTGCTGATCTTCTCCATCCTTACTGTGGTGTCTAGATTTCTCAGATACAACTGATTGCCCTGAAAAAAGCCCACTACCTTACAAAAACCTCTTCTAGACCAGTTTTACTATCTTTCATATGACTACTAAATTTTAGAGAAGTAAATTCTACCTATTGCCCTTTGGTGTCTGCTCATCCACTGAATGTGAGACAAACAAAATTCCCTTACTCCCAACAACACTCTTGATAGTACAGAGTTCTGCACTAATTCAACATCTGTTGACAAGCTGTCTATATAAATTGACAGAAAAACAAACTGATTCATGAAACTGGGGATACCTCCAAAGTAATTCACAATCTGTTGAAATGAGACCTCATACCAGTAAATATGCAATTCCAATGTTCTGGTTCCTCTTGCACCCTAAAATACCTGGAAAAAAATGCAGAAATATGGTGACATGACAGTCTGGCAACTGTCCTGAAGTTAAAAGAGGACTGAATGAAATAAAATGGGATGGTTTTTTCTTCACCAGTGTCAGTATTGGATTATGTGTTGGATGTTTTGTATTACTTGTTAGGCCAAATGGGCATATCTTGAACCCATTCTGACAGCTTGGATTCAAACACTGAGCAAATGATGACATTATGATATTCATATGTGCCAGAAAAAGAGGTTCCTGAAAAATTTTGGGACAAATTAAGGTGGAAAGTAGAATAAATATTGGACAGACTGACAACCATAGTAGGTAAGAGGCAGAAAAAAGAACTAGAGATTAAAAAAATTATCAAAAACTCGTGTGAACATTAGTCCCAAATGTTTTGTTGTTGTGTAATGGTTCACATATGGCCAAGTGTTGGGCTGTTCCATGCTTTTGCACCTCCACAAGATAATATTACAGTGTCAGTCTAAGGAAAATGAGGCCAAATATTCTGTACTGGATGTAGGACACATGGTTGCCAGCCTAGGATTTGCAAGAAATTTTACTGCTTGTCTAGAAGTTGAGGTACATATGAAACAAAAGACAGTTTTTCAAGGGGCACAACCAAGATACTTAACCTATTATTGCCTATTTCATGCCAAAAAATATTCTCATAGCTGGGTTTTTAGATGAAGATATTTTACTGAGACAGTGGTGATTGCTCGGGTGGGTCATCTTTTAGCTGTAAAATTTTAGTCTAACTGTGCTAATGTAGCTAAATCAGCTGGCAGTGTTTGATGGAGTTGACCATCATGTGGTGCTCTCCAACATAAGATCTAGCAGGGTAGATAAAACTGCACATCTCATTCTCTTAACCCTTTTCCTAGCCATATCTTTGTTTGGAATTGTGTTCCTCATTCTGGGAATATCCTCATGAATTTGAAACTCTTTATAAAGACTGGGATATGAGATGGATTTGGGAGTCAGCAGCATGCATGGGTAATAAAACTCTGCATCTTCGTAATGGCATGATCAAGCTTTCCAAACACTAAAGTGTATAACTTCACACACTAAATGTAAGAGTAGCCTGGGAAAACTAGCATGCCTCTAATGTTGGACTGTTCAAAGAGAAAGAGATCTGGAAGGGCTGTGTCAGCTCAGGCTGGGAACTAGGCTTGGAGCAATTCTGGAAATGTGGGTAATGGCAGAAAATTCTCTAGCCAAAGGCATTTCCCTCCTGTCACATACCCACAGCCCTTTTTCCTGCCTTCAGGCCCCACTGCTGCAAAATGTTGTACAAAAAAAATGCAAGTGAACGCCATGATGGAGCCTCAGGATCATAAAATCCTTACACATCTCACAGGATTCCTGCTAATTTCCCTTGGCTCAGCTCAGCTCAACTCTATATAAACCATGCTCTCCAGGATTTGGCTTACTTTCTCTTAGTAATTAGGTTTCACAGGAAGGTTTTTCTTTATTTTTAGGAATCTTTTCCTCATAACCAATATAGTTTCCCTCTGTTTATTTCATGCACTTTTATTCTTGTTCTTTTCCCAAAGGACACAGGATAGTTCACCACCTTCTTTGTGAGAAAGTTGCATGGTAAATTCCTACCAAGGAAACCACAGCTCACAGCATACTGTTCCCTTAACAGGAAACCATCATCCTTCACTCTGTGTTTGAATTCTGCAATGAATTTACCTCACTCATTAATCCAGTGCAACCTTCTTTCTGTCTCTGTCTTGCTGTAACCTGCTGAACAAAGGGGATTTCTCAAGGATGCTTTAAATAACCCATTCTCCAGGACTTTCTTTAGTCTTGCAACTACTAGTCTGCATCTTTTCCAGATGGTATCATAATTTTCCAGCCTTCCATCTTTGGAATGAAATGTAAGAATACTTAATAAGTAACTTGGGACAGATCATGAACTTCCACAAATACACTCATGCAGTGCTTTCATTGCTGGAGACTGCTACTCCACATCTGGAAAGAGGGATGTGATCTATCACCCTGTACTGGGCTTGCATGGCAATATTTGGCAGGCAGATGCAGGCTACAGGGCTGGCTTATGTGAGAAGCTGCTAGAAGCTTCCCCCATGTCTGACAGGGCTGATGTCAGCTATCTTCAAGACAGACCCACCACTGCCCAAGGCTGACACCATCAATTACAGTGGTAGCACTTCTGGGGTAACAGAGTTAAGAAGGGGCAAAAAGTTACTCCACAGGAGCAGGTTGCAGTTGGAAAACAGTGAAGGGAGAATATGTGAGACAATCAACTCTTCAGACACCAAGGTCAGTGGAAAGGAGGGGAAGGAGGTGCCCCAGGCACCAGAGCTGAGATTCCCCTGCAGCCCATGGTGAGGCAGCTGTGCCGCTACAGCCCATGGGGATCCATGGTGCAGCAGAAATCCATCTGCAGCCTGTGCAGGATCCCATACCAGAGCAGGTGGATGCCTGAAGGAGGCTGTGACCCCACAGGAAGCCTGTGCTGGAGCAGGATCCTGGCAGGACCTGTGGAAACATGGAGAGAAGCCCACAGTGGAGCAGGTTTGCTGGCAGGACTTGTGACCCTGAGGGACATATTCTCAAGTGCCTTTCCCTGTACACCCCTGATCTGGGCTGCACAAATGGAGTGGTTGTTTAAACGTACTGTAAGTATTTTTTAAAAAAGTTTGTGCTTGGGAATTTAATCTAATTTTGGAAATGAAAAAGCATTAGTGTTTCTGTTTTGTAATTTTTGGGATTATCTTAATTACTATAGGAAAACAGCTAAAGAATAAACAAAACAGCCTGTTATTCTCTTGTTTGCTTTACAAATAAATGCCCTGTTTCGTAATTACTCATTTAAAGCTAAATGCTTAGGTACAAAATATATTGGTCAGGAAAACCTTACAGTCATCATGGCAAATATTGGACAGAACTTGTAGAACTAAAGCACAGATACCACTACTTTTTTATTGTTTATAAACTGTGAAGTTCTTGGTCAGTAGAGCTGGAGGTCTTTTCTTTTGAATATTAGACAGGAGCAGAAACTGCAAGGAATGTGGCCCCTGTACCCACATAAGAACATCCTTGACGAAACATTTGTGGGTTGTCATCAAACTATTTTTTTTATTGTATATATTAAAGTCCACACGTTTGAGCCTATGTAAGTACATGATGCATTTGTATCCAAGTCTTTTTGTATCTGTGTGTTCCTTTGTTTCAGATTTGCAAGTCATCTAAAAAGAGCTTAGCTTACAAAACCAATTGAAACTTCCAGCAGTAAACTAAAATAGCAGTAATTTTTGTTTGTTTTCCTTAATCTCAAATTGGTGTGAGGTACACAGTTGCTGCTTGTGTCAGTGTAATAACACTGACTGCCAAGTTATGTTTTCAAAAGCAAATAAGTTGAAATAGTCAGGATTTTCAGGATCATCTACATTTTAAAAAACTCCATATGTTAGGTAGCTTACAGGGAAACCATCAGTAGCAAATCCCACAGACACCCTGCTGTCAGAGGTCCATACATGACACAGAAGCAAATACATTCTCTCACTACAGTTTGGATTTATTAACCAAGAAGCTCAAAGCTCCACAACATGAAACTCCTGTTGTGTCTGCAGCCAGATTTTTCACTATGATCCCTCTTTTCCCAGACCAGAACCTACACAAAATTACTGTCACATCCCTGCTTCCAGGTGGACTAACTAGCCAGCTGCTGGTATCCAGCTGTGAAACAACCAGATTTTACAGTGGATGGCTCCCAAATCATCAAAAGGAACTAAGAAGATGGAAAAATTTAGGCTCTCAATCAATCACTGGTCTTACAAAGACTAACTGCCAATTTACATTGGGATGGGGGAGAGAAGAGAGGTTTTAGTGAAGGAAATAAATGATATTTCGTAAATGAGATAGGGAACAGTTTTTCTTTAGATGTTCTTTTCTTTCTGCTTTCATGTATCTGCATACATGCTTTTAGAGTTTATTTTTAATATAGAGGTAGTTTATCCTCTATTAGCAGTCAGAATAAATGAGTTAGCAGAGTTTGTTCAGGCCTTCTTGACCCCAGTAAGTGTATGCACAATGCTGTAATACTATTCTGGGTCTGCAGTCTGTAGTTAAAATTTCCATTCTGCCACCCTACCAGCAAAATGAGGCCTCTCATTTATCTACATCAGATCATGGTTTGCAATTGACAGATCAAATTCAAGTAAAATGTAGGAAATTCACCTTATAACATAAATTTATCTTGTATTCAGCACCTGCCTTCATTATGGGGCATTCTGTAGTAGCTGCCTGTAAAGATTAAATTGTATAGAAAAAGACACTTCTAAGCCACCTAAGAGGACTGAATTCAATCCTTTTAGAAGATGATCAAAGCATGAAACCTGGTCATTTTCAATAACTGAATCACAACACCTTTCAGGTATTACACTTTGCCCTGAACACCTTTTTTTTTTTTTTATTTCTGCATTGTTATGTTTGCACTTTCTGCTTCACTAAGGTCTTTTCTTTCCCTAGCATAGTGTTAGAAAGCCAGAACCACCACCATTACCTCTATCATCACCACCACCAAAAGATGGGATAATTTAACAGCAAAAGCTGCTATATCAAGTCCATGCATTTTAGTATCCTGAAGTGAGCAGAAAAAATGTATTCTCCATCTGCTTCATGTATGGGAGCTTCCAGTGTATGTAGGTTCAATATTAAGACCAAATGGCTTTCTTCTAGTCAGAACAAAGACTGACTCTTCATAACAAATATTTTCCCTCTAAATATGATAATGAAACATCCTGTATTCCAGAAATACACAATTTTGCATTTGAGTTTATATAAAGCACATATCAGAGCAGGTCAATGAATTTCACATTTCTGATTTTCACTGTAAATCAGCATAAATATTTTGAAATGGTTAGACATAGCTATTGCAAAACCTATGGGGGACACATGTCGTGGCAGAAGCAGCAGTTTATGGTGCTGGGAGAATGAGAACCGGTTGCAAACTAACAGCTTCTAAATGGGCACAGGTAAAGCATTTTGTTTTGACATGTCTGCACTCTCCTGCATGAGCATGAGTAACCGTCAGGCTAATGCTGCCAAAACCTTTGGGGTAAGAGTCCTGAAGCCAGTGGTGGCTGTGTCTCAGTGCCATCACCCAACCCAGCGCCCTCCTCCGCATTCATAGAGACTGACTCGCTATTTCCACAGAGAGTGGCAGCCACTGCAATTCCTTGCTGCTTCCTCTTTGAGAGCATCTAGATCTTTATCTGTTTCTCAGAGGGAGTGTAAGCCCAGCTGGTGTTATGATTATTCAGAATTTCCCTTTAGCTGTTGTCAATCTTTCCTTTCTTAAGCAGTGAAGGAAGAGATCGTCAGGCTCTCTCCAGTGAGATAGTGGCCAGCCAGGAAGCCAGTGAAAAAAGTTTAGAACTTACCACTGCACGTAGCCATCAAATGCTAAGTGCTTAATGGTACTGCAAGGGGAAAAAAGTATTTTGTCTGTGAATAACTAACCCCACATTTAATCACACCTGTGTAAATCTGAGTCTGACAAGACAGCCCTAGAATTACCTCATTTAGCAGAGCCCCACATAAGAAATGGCGTGCATGCTCAGGAGGACGATGTCTCTATCCAAAGGTTAAGGTATACAAAAAGATTTCAGGAGCTTGAAGAAGAAAATTAGTGTGTGAACATGAAAACCTGAGGAAGGAATGATGAAATTAATTACCAAACTAAAGGAAAAACGAAAAAGCATGAAGAAAAACAATTAGTAGTTGAAAATGCTGTGGAGTCCAGTAACCTTGGAGAATGCATTGAGCTAGTAGTTGCTGTCACTTTAGGCAATTATTGGATATCATATAAACCTTTTTTCAAACAAAGACAGAATTGTTTATGTTTTAGGAAGCAGCCATCAATAGTGAAATTAAATATCTGAATGAATGCAGGGGCATGTTCTAATAAAACATGAAGGAAGTAATCAGGGAAGATTATCTGTCTTGTCAGTGTGATATTTATCAGTGATAAAAGAGAAACTTGTTGCCAATATACTTTCCTTTCTGCAAGCTGAGCCTATATAGTGTAATATTAAATGGCAGAGACTCATAAAGAGTTTAAATGTTTCTCTGCAGGACAGAGCTGAAGACACACAAAACTGAGATTTATATTAGATTACTAAAATGGTTACTCTTAATGCCAAACCGGGGCATCCTGGGATCAGCAATAACTTCCCATGATTGCTCAGAGCAGCCTCTAGTCACACAGTTGACCTGAATTGGTGTCTGATGAGTTGCAAAGAAGCAAGGCTTTATACTCCGGACTAAAGGAAAATGTCACTTGACCAGCCCAGGACAGAAATCCAGCACCCACTTACAACCCACTGATCTTTTTTTCCCCTGTCCCCAGGGAGAAAAAGGAGTTATGGCAGGGCCCACCTACAAAATGTTGCTCTTGTCTGAAGGTCTCTGGTACAAATTCCCATGTAGAGACCCGAAAAAGAGGTCACTGCTTGCAATTACAACCTTGCACTGCACCCTGGATACAAATGACACCCGGCCACTGAGTACAGCCTCCGCCTGCTACTGTAGCTCAGCAGATGGAGTAGCTGCTAAGCTTAGCTTGCAGGATTGAGAAATGGATTTTTTGTTTTATAAGCAAAACCATGTGCAGATGAACTGAGGATCACCTACAGATCACATAAATAAAGTCTATTACTTAGCAAGTTTTTAGGTCAACATGCTACATGTCATTCTCTCATCTGTTTTCTGCTTATTTTATTCAGTAACTTGTTTGCTGGCTTTTCTGCTGCACTCCAGGGCTCAATTTTAGCAATTGAAGTTGGTGGGCCTTGCTCAGAAAGCCTCCCAAATTTATTATTGCTTATCTTAAGTGATATGGCTTAAGATAGTACAATATATTTGCTTATAATTTCACACAATTTTCCTGTGCTTTTGTTGTAAGTGGGATTTGTATCAAAATCCAAAAATAAACCATAGAAGCTTGTGTCAAAGCTTTACTGTGAAGCTTTGATACAAACATCTGCTTCTCAATACATACTTCCTAAGAAGAAGAAGAAATCAAAGAAGGGTATTTTAACAGCTTCAGTTATTGCACACTTTGTACTTAAATTCTAATGACTTTCTACACCCAAGTTGCTACCATGAGGTGGTAACCATTTTAGTTACAATCTCCACAGCTCTAGGCCCATTTTAGACCTTTTAGAGCCTCTAGGCAGGGCTCTAAATCCTTGAAATAACAACAGAACAATTTTTCTGACATGACACCTTCAGACTAAATCCTTGTTTTTACCGTAATGGTTAATATCATTATTAAAGTGATCTACATGAATGAACTTTTCATTTGCATGAAGAAAGCTGTCTTTGTGTCTGTTTGCTTTTTTGTTTTAAATTAACGTTTCCCAAAGTTGACCAGAATACTAAATTTTTTTATCATGGGTCAAATTTCCATGATTAAGGAAAAAAATGTGAAGTACAGCTAGAGGGAGCTTTGTGTATACTGGGTAGACACCCACAGAGGGAGCAAAAGATGTAACTATTTAGTAATCTTAAAAGTACAGAGCAGGTTGCCTTCTGAGTGTAGCCATTACAATTTATGATTTCTGCCATACTATATATTGATTTCCCTATCTTAAGAATCAGCACCTTTCCCTGTTGATTGAATTCTAATTATTCACTCCATAGTTACATTGATTTTAACAGTCTTCTGGACAATTTTGGACCAGGCTGGTTTCAAATTACACAAGATGAATTCATCATGACTATTGATATACACACTTCCACTCTCCAGCAACTTGAAAAAGAAACAAACTGCTTTTTCTCCCTTCTGCACAGGCCGAACTTGTGTCACACTCACTTGTACTGTAGCAGTCAGCTGGCCTTTGCCTGCATTTCATGACAACTCTGGGGAGAAAAGGCAGGAAAGAAGAGCTAATTTTGTTTGTCTGAACCCAATGATGAGTATGTCTGTAGTGGACAGTGATTAAATCAGCTGTACTTTTCATGTATTTCATCAAAGACCAGAAAATCTTCTGCCTGCAGGTTACATCCAGGTATATGGGCCCACCATTATTCCCTGAAGTCATGAGGCATGGATGATGGGCACCAAGGTGCCTGTTTCAGCCACCTGGGATTGTCCCAAACCTCTCTACCTGCTCCCAGGGTCAGTCCCTCAGTGAAATGTACCCCTGCCTGTCTGATGCACATACAGAAATGGGCATTTGCATAAATCAATACCGCAGCCAGACTGTTTTGTAATTAACTTCAGGGAATCCTTTTTGGCCTCATGGTTTTAGTTCCACTTCTCTTGGGCAATGACTCCCTACTCTTTTGAGTTATTGCTATATAAAGGAATATTCAATATTCAGTCAGGCTGAAAGCTACTGATTGCATTCATCAACTTTAATAAGACATGTTATTAGATCTTATTTTCTTGAATTATCTATAGATCAAAGATATGACCAATGGCAGCCTTTAAATATTTCCAAGTCAATATTTCCAGAGATTTATTCATTCAAAAGGGCCTAAAAGTGTTCTGCAATTGAAGGTTCAGATTCTACTCACAAGCTTTATTTGTCCTTCACTTTCTTTCTTCTAAAGTTTGTTAATCTGGGTCCTGAAGTTCTGGTGCCAAAAATGGTTGGAGCAGTAGGATATAGAATAATAGAATCATTAAGTTGGAAAAGACCTTTAAAATCATCAAATCTAACAGTTAACCCAGCATTGCCAAATCCACCATTAAACCATACCCCTAAGCATCATATTTATAAGACTTCTAAATACCTTCAGAGATCTCAGGCCCTAAACAGTCTGTTCCAGTGCTTGGTAAATCTTCCATCGGAAAAAAAAATTTCTTAATATCCAATCTAAACCTTTCTTGATGTAGAGGCCATTTCCTCTTGTCCCATATGTAACCTGGGAGAAGAGCCTACCTCTACTTAACTACAACCTTCTTTCTGGTAGTTGTGGAGAGCAGTAAGATCTTCCCTCATGCTCTTTTTCTCCAGGCTACTCAACCCAGGTCCCTCAGCCACACCTTGTAAGACTGGGGCTCCAGACCCTTCACCAACTCTGTTGCCCTTCCCTGGATATGCTCTAGCTCCTCAGTGTCTTTCTTGTAGAGAGGATTCTACATGTGGTCTCACCAGTGTTGAATACCGGGGGACAATCACTGCCCTGGTTTTGTTGGCCACACTATTGCTGATAAAAGCCAGTGCACTTCTTGTCCAATGCAACGCTGGCTCATGTTCAACTGGATGTTGATCAGCACCCTCAGGGCTTTTTACTTCAGACAAATTTTCAGCCACTCTTCACCAACCCTGCAGCTCTGCATGAGGTTGTTGTGACCAAAGTGCAGGATCCAACATTCTGCCATTTCAACCTCTTACAATTGGCCCCAGTTCATCAATCCAGCCTTTCCAGATCCCTCTGTAGAGCCTTCCTGCCCTGCAGCACATCAACACTCCCACCCAACTTGGTATTTTCTGTGAACTCACTGATGGCAATTAAACAGCACTGGCTCCAATACTGAGCTCTGGATATCACCACTTGTGACTGGCCACCAACTGGATCTAACTCAGCTCATCACCACTCTGGACATCCAGGTGGCCTTTTTACTCACTGAAGCATTCCTCCTATAAGCCATGAAAAACCAGTTTCTCCAAAAGAATACTGTGGGAAATAGTGTCAAGGCTTCACCAAAGTTTTAGGTGACAGCATCTGCAGCACTCCTCTCATTCACTCAGTGGGTCACCCTGTCCTGCAAGGAGACCAAGTTAGCCAAGGAAGTCTGCAAGTCCAGACCATATCTGATGTTTTTACGACTATATCTAAACTTCCAGATGCACTATTAATGTTGAGTCCTGTCCATACATGCAATGCCACTGTGCTTTCAAGCCCACTCTGGGATATGATGTGGATATGGCCCTGTCTGCTTGCACCACCATCATGTCCATGGGAGGGAAATGGAGTATGCAGAGCTCAGCCGAGTTGTGCCCCCACAGCTCTGATCTTGTGCCTATGCCCCAAAAGGATCCTACTCCTGCCCTAAGCCTGCTGTCCTTCTCAGATGGACTTTTGCCTGCTCTCTGCTGGAAGAAATGTGGCTCTGGAGTACAATTTTCACTGTAGATGGTAGAATTTTGCGTGCATCAGAGCAAAAAGAAATTAATGGAGAAAACTAAATCAGATGATGGTTTTACAGTACACGTCCATTGTGCATTCAAAAATCACCCACTTCTACATATACCCACGGGTATGTGTACCCATTCTAGAAGTACAGAAGCTTTACTGCAATGACATGTTATTTTCTTTTCTAATGAGGAAATGAACAATGAGTTATCTTCCTTTAACCTTGCATGTAGAAAATAAATCCAGCAGGCAGGAGAGTTTGATGATCTAAGACGTTATTTTCTAAATTATAAAGCTTCCTGTGGAGATGAACTTTCTCAAAATCTCTCACGAACTATCTGGTGATTACTGTGATAAGAGTAGTAAATGATCTAAAAATATATACATCATCTTTTGAAGCAGAAAGTAAGTTTTACATGAGCTCTTTAAATCTTAGAGCAGAGTCATTTGTTCTCTGTTAAGATAAACACATCATGTTAGGGTTTACCCTGAGCAGCCTAGCATAAAACAATCTGCATAAATAAATGAAATTTTATCAAACAATGAATAAAAGATTCAAACAGAAAATTGGTTTTCTTTAGTCTCTAAGAGGTCTAAAAGGAACAAAATTAGCAGGCTATTTCTTTTCCCTTAAAATCTTTTTATAGATAATGGTGAACAGATGATTCTGTCAAACTTCACTTGCGATGAATTCAAGACAAGATAATATCATCATCCATCTTCTTGATGAGCCTCATCATTTTATCTTCAGTCTAAATCCTGGAGAAAAACTTAACAAGCTACACATCTCTTCATTTAAAAATTATGGCTGAAGGAGAAAAAATGTTTAAGGTCAAGCTTCTAAGATACCATCTGAAGCTCATTTAACAATTACCAAGAACATCTGCCACTACTGCATATGCCTGAGACAAAACTTAGCCAACATCACCTTTTCTTTTAAGGACAAAAATCTTAGAGTCACAGGAACATGGACTGAGATGCCTTTTTTGCCAGCAGTCAGAATTTAGCACAAATTTAGTGGTTTGACAACCCAGTGGACCTTTCAATATCTAAAGACACTTCTGTAGTTCACAACACAGAGTAGTTCACAACACAGCCTGCTTTCACAAACCGTGGTGTCATCTGCAACTTTGCAAGACACATCAGAAATATTGGGGGTGGGGTGTGGTTTAGGGGTATCCGCTGAAACTGATATGGGCTGAAAAGCAGTTATCAAGTAGTAAAAGAAAACTCCCATAATTCCCATTTTTGGAGCCACTCCTCTGCTTTGGCTCTCTGGTTGCTGAAGGCAGTATTTTTGGAAAGTGTTGTAAGTGAAATATGAATGCAGACACTTAAGAGCTAAATACAACACATCCTCAGAGATGGGTATAATATTCTCTGAACTTTTATAACAAAATGGAAAGATATAAATACCTGAAAAACATATGGCACACATGGTCTAATTTCTCAGATAAAGTTCTATGTCTTTATTCATATTTCAAGATATAGGCTTGATTCCTGGCTATTAATTCCTTACATTGGGGAAGATGTTTAGAGCCTTAAAATAGTGTAAAAATGCTATTCTTTACTCACATGCATGAATTCTTAGATAGGAGATGAAGACTTCTGTAACTAAATACAAGAGAAATGGTTTGGGTTGTTTTTTTTTTTCCCCAACTTGTATTGAAATTATCTCCTCTAAATGATGGACATGACATATAAAGTGCCTATTAAGATATGATGAAAATTTTAACTAGAAGGAGACATTTTACATGGTTGCATCATTAGTTTGATGACTTGATCAGAAAGGAAAGACATGCTTAGTATATCAAATTTCTGTGGTTTGTAAATGTCACGCTGGATTATTTTCTGTAGGTGAAAAAGTAATACAATATACTAAGTATTTAGTGATTTGTCTGAACTATGTAATAACCACTGTGTGTAATTCAAGGTGATGCATATGTATATTAGTAGGTATAATGAATAATTTCATTCCATTTATAGAACACCAAATCTGTATTTTAATGGTGTCTAGAAAGCAGAGAAAATTGGAATGACTGAAAAACTGAATGTGACTAAAATTCCCACATTGATTATAGATCAATTTACCTTTGAAACTGAAAAACAGGAGTTATGCTTCATGTCTTTTTCTATATGAGTTTTTAAATTATGCTACATTTTGCATTTTAACAGATGGCACAATTTAATCCTTATCGAAGGGATAGGAGTTATGTAGAAACTGGTAATGTTTGTCTCATGGTGTGGAGAAGATTAATGGGAAGTGTAATATTTTGGGGTTTTTTATTATAGCTAAACATAGATCTCCTAAAAAATTATCATCAGATTGAGTTTTTTACAGATTTTTTTCTGTTAGTGAGGAAATGAACAGAACAATGCCTGCAGCCAAACCTCCAATCTAGCAACTATTAGCTTTCCAAAATTCAGAGTACCATTATCAAATCCATGACACAAACAACATTGCATGTGATCCTCACCCAGGCTTCTCTTTCCAGTTATATTCAAGAATTTTAACTGGCAGAGAAACCTGTCACTTTGAATGTGATTTTACATTTTTTCTTGATGCCTAGAAATTGTTTATCTTTAGTAGGATCTAAATGTTTTCTTCGCTTTTGAAATGCCTCTAGTCTGAACAGTCTGCTCACAGCTGAAACAGAATTTGTAAGCAGGCTGGCATTCATGGTGTGACTCTGAAAACACTTTCTCACCTGATCCAGATTAATTTAGACTGCCACTGAATCCTCAGTCTGCTGAATCTCCCTGGAGTAACTTTTCTACGTTATGAAAATTTAAAAAGAACTTCTGCTTTTACGAATGAATTGACAAGTGAAAAAGTGACAGTTCACAGCATACCCACAGATGTAAAGCAAAATGTCTCCAACACCTTAATTGCAGTACAAGGTTAAGAATGCTGAGATTGGTGGTAAACTACATTTACAAAAGCAAACATTTAAAAGTTAGGAAAGCCTAGAAGTTAAGGTTGACAGACAAAGTATACAGGATTTTTTTGTACATTTTGTATACTTTCAAATAGGGAAAACCCCCAATGTTTTATGCTTAGCATGGAGCCAAAGCTAGACAAACCTGAGCAGAAATGTGCATGGAAATTGTGTATAAGAATTCAATCTCATTCTTTTCAATAGAATTGGAGCTTTTCATTGGGCTATTTTAGATATTAATTTTTATTTTTCAAATAATGCCATAACTCTAAATTGTGGGAAAGGATAAAGCTATGCTTTGATTATTTGTTTGCAGTTGGTAATCATTTGTATTTGCTTCCCATGTTTGCTAAGCTGTATTTTTGTGTGTTGTTGAAGCCATATAAAAAATTAGAATGGTTTATTGTGTTAATGCCTGTCTGTGTTGTGGTTTAATTCCATTGGCAATGAAACATCACGCAGCCCCTCAGTCCCCCCTACCTTGATGAGATGAGGAGGAGATTCAGAGAAAGTTAAAATCCACAGGCTTAGATAAGAACAGTTTAATAACTGAAATAAAATAAATTAGAACAAAACCAGCAGTTGAAATGAAGAGAGAGAAACAAATGACACACAGTACAGTTGCTCACCATCCACTGACCAATGCCCAGCCTGTCCCCCAGTAGCAATCAGCCCCACTGCCACCTTCTACCCCAGTTTAGGTACTGAGAAAAATGTCCTGTAGTGGGAAATATCCCCTTGGCCAGTTCAGGTCACCTGTTCTGCCCATGCTCCTCCCATCTTCCAGCACACTGGCAGAGGCTGGGAAACTGAACAGTCCTTGGCTTAGGGTAAGCACTGCTTAGAACAACTACAACATCAGTGTTTTATCAACATTATTCTCATACTGAATTCAAAACACAATGCTAGGAGGAAAGTTAACTCCATTCCAGACAAAACCAGGACAGTCCTGTAGCAGCCAGTGTAAAGCTGCTGCGCAAAACCATGTTTGTCTCTCAGCAAAATAGGGATGAAAATACTGCTTAGAATTTATCTCAATGTGGTCTGGTTCTCCTTAATCCTGTCCTATCAAGCAAGCACACTTAAGCACTGTAAGTCACCGAATAAGAGTGGGGAAAAAATAAAGAAAATAAAAGTGCAGAACAATTTGGAATTAAATTATTTTGGCAGATGAGGAAACTTTCAGCCTTGGTCAAACTAATATCAGTTGGATGATTTGGAAAGAAAATCCTTGTGTGGCAAATATTTTCCCTTTGCTTTTTAAAAAGATATTTATAGGTTTTAATAAGTGCAAAGACTCACACAGCATCTAATGCAGCATGCTTTGTTGTGGTAACAATGCTGATAATGCCATAAATACAGTGGCTTGGAGCTGCTCAAGTGATGAAATCATCTTGTTTTTTTCACTTTTCCTCTTGCTAGCCCAGCTACATCTCTTTGTGCCATCAAAGGTAGGCAGACTTTTGAAGAGGTATTATACAGATTGAGGTGGGAGAGGAAAACTCATGTCACATGTACCTTCCTGGCTCCCAGATGCTGAAAGCTGATGTTCCAGGGTATTCTCCTCCATCATTAGGAAGGGGCTATTATGGAGATAACATGGTTTGTGGTGAGGTTCAGTTGAACTGGAGGAGAAAATGCATGGAAAAGGGACCAGGGAGAAATGGGCAAGGAGGAAAAGGTTAGAAGAAAACTTGATATTGCAAGAAATAGAGGAAAACAGAAAAAATAAGAGACTAAAAAGTAGGTTAAAGTGTCTAAGGAAAAGGGTTAGGAGGGAGGGAAGAGAAAGGAAAGGAAGTATTGAAGGTTAGTTTGAGAAGTTTGCTGATGCTCTCAAAAAATGTGTAGTATCAGGAATTCCCCAGAACTCCCCAACTCTACAAACAGGAGAAGACAGGCAATGGTTGAAAAACCTGGTCTTATTTTAATTAAATGTTTATTTAAGTCTAACATATTTAAAAATTATAATTGGTTTCCCCCAGCAATGCCCTTAACCAAGCCCCTTCACAAAGATCTTTGAAAAGCAGTCAACTCATGAAAAATCCCAGTTGGCAACCCTTCTTCCCTGAAAAAGAAGCTTATTGAAATCTTCAAAGGCCAGAATCTGGTGTAGTTTTCTCTTGAGCAAAGTTAACTCTGTGAGTTGAAGCCCAGCCAGGAAGCGTGACGCGCTCCAGCTCGCTGCACGCGTGGTCTCTGCGTGCCCAGAGCCATGGGCAGGACTGACCAAACTTTCTGCCCTGTGATACCTCATCCCTGCCCATGGAGCCTCCTTTTTGTGCACGGCCCTGGTGGCAAACTGCAGCTGTAGCAGATGGACGACTGAGGCAGCTGTGCAGTGTAACCCGTCCGTGCTCTCGGAATGTGCAGTGTCCAGATGCTGCAGCGCTGAGCATGTTCTATCAGCAGGGTCATGGTCCCACAGGATGAACAAAATTCATGAATTTTCAATGAGCTTTGTTCTGCCGAAGCTGATTCTCTCCCACTACCCTTTGGTCTTGGCAGAGATTCCCTGCAGCAGCAGATGAAAGATGAGGTGCCTTAACCATGCACCTGAGCAGGTTTTCATCCAGAGACCGTAGAGCTAAGGCCTGATTTAAATGATTGTTTCTTGGACAGGACTTCTGATGACTATGATCAATGTTGATGTGTAAGAACAAACTTTTCAGAAGAAAGAATATCACATCCTATTACTCTGCAATTAAAATCCTCAAGAATATTTAGAGTAAATTAAAATTCATGTCCTTTCTGCAACCTGTGTAAAAATGAATGGAGTGACTTGTTGCCTGAAAGCTCAAATGAGCTGTAAGACTTCTAAATGAGGCTGATGTTGGGAATCCACAGCCCCAAATTTCTGAAATTCAGGCTCTTTTAATGCCTTCTAGATAGGGTACTTGAATATTCACATCACATGGTCTTTGCAAGTCTGATTCTAGAACAGACACAGAATAAAGGTCAACAGAGAGAAAAGTCTAATAATAATAAAACAAAAATGCATATGCATTAACGTCTTTAACAAACACACAGTAGAGCTGGCTGGGCAGGTTTAGAGGAAGTCATTTTTCAGACAGAAAAAATGGTTTGTGAAGGAAAGCTTTCATCAATACTTTATATACAGTTTCTGCGTGGAAAGAATTCCTGGTGAAAGTACATGTACAACCAATTATCCACTGACTGCAGCTGCCTCTGGGGAGAAGGAATAGAAAGCTGTTTCTATAGCTCATTTTGTCAAGGGACCTGGCCCTCTGGTTCAGAGTGCCCAGACTCCTGGTGGAAGTGGGAAGTGCTTTGAGGGGCACATTTAGAGCTGTACAGTGCCCTGCCCCAGCTCCTCTGCCTCACACTCCCTTCTTGCCCCCAGTCTGGCCCAAACCACCCCTGGGATAATGGCACTTTCCTGGAATGTGCATGGGAGTCTAAATGAGGATGTCTACCATGCTTCTGGCCCAATATACTTCCCAGAAGCCTCTTAGTTAGAAGCAGCCTCCCTCTCTATCACTCCTGATGGTTGTTAACAGTCCAGAAGTTCATAAGAGGGAATTGAGTTTCCCATTTCTGAAGAAAAATCAAATGATTTGCTTTTCAGTCTGAGACCTAGCCAGGTGCATATATACCAAGTACAATTTAGTGATATCAATTTAATTGCATATTTCCTTCAAACTATATGACCACCTGGATGCAGCCACAACAATAACAACAGCAAATCAATGTTTGTGAAGAAATGCAGTTAAGTATTAAGATCTAATAATATGCTTTCTTGGAAGCTGCTGTAAAATTTTTTGTTTCCCTTTGCAAACAAGTGTTAAGAATGCCAAGAACCAACAACTGTCTAATATTATCTTTCCCCAGATGAAATGAAAAGATATTGATTTCTGTGAAAGAGATTCCTTGATATGTAAACACATTATTCTAAGGCTTAGAAGTATCATATACTTTTATTTCTCCTGTCTTCTGAAAACACTTGAAGGAAATATTTATCAAAAGAATTAAATAAAGTGTTGTGTATGTTCCAACTTAAAAGACACCAAACATGTAACTTTCACATTGTGGATGTATACATTCCTAATTTTACCTTATATTTACTTAAATAAAAGGTATCTCTGAACACTAAAAGATGTGAATCTGCAAGGTTTCTTCTGTGTGAAGGGTCACCAAGATTGTCTGGAGGACACTCAGTCTCATGGTTTAGTGTGAGGTAGTCCTGTGAGGAGTAGAGATTTGGACTTGATGATCCTTATGGGTCCCTTCCAACTTGAGATATTCTGTGATGACATCATGTCTGATCACGAGGGTGAATATCAGAATAGATTCTTCTTATCACTTGCAAGGAGCCCTCATGTGCACATTTTAAATGGTGATTCTACTGCTTTATAGCAGCACAAATGACCACCAAACAGGTAAGGAATAGGGGTGAACCAGCAGAAAGCACCTCCTCTTACTAGCTGGTTTTGCAACTGATGCTTAGGGTTCTCCAATTAAGGTGGTCATTCCTATCATTTCATTGACTAGCAAAACCTTTGAAAAGATTATAGTATTTCATTAGCAGTCTGTTAGTCCTTAGGTGCAATCAGCCCTTTGAACCCCTACACTCTTTTTTAGAGTCATTTGTCCACTACAATAAGCATGACAAGAAATCTGACTGATTACCTAGTTATTTCTATATTTCTATAGAATATATAAACATGCATGCATATGTAATAGACAAAAATATAAATTTATGTATTACATATATATTATATCTAAAATATGAACTGTTTATAATTATTTATAAATATATACATATAAATTTGTACATAAAAATCTAGTTATTTCCATATACCCAGAATGAGAGAAATTTTCCAGATTTAAGAATTTTAGATTGCAGAAATATCCACTACTCCTCTGTCTTTTATATTTTCCTTAGAATGGACCACCATCATTCAGATTTAACTGGGGCACAGGCTGTTGTAACTCATCAGCTGAAGTACACTTCTTCAAGAAGCTTGGCCATGGAGACTACCATTTCATAAATATCTTCCATTTCCCAGCAGCTTTGCCTTGTCATGAGCATACGCAATGGAAAAGGAAAGGCCCAGGACTTACCAACTGCTCAATAAAGGAGAAAGAACATTCTTGTGTCTGCCATGGAACAGTACAAAATAGCAAAGAAGAAAAGCATGTATTGTATTTGTGGTTAACCAGGACAGAAAATGGAGAGGAAGTCCCAAGACTAACAGAAAAAAAAAAAAAAAAATAAATCTGATTTGTGATGGTCACAATAACTAGATGGAAAAAACCCCACCATGTATTTCAATTCCAGTTAAATAAAAGCCTGTTTCTGCCTAATACTTTTGATAATTTGTCCATGAGCACTTCGTTATTTAAACTGCATTCGTGTGGCACAGCCAAGTTTAGAAAGGATTTATTTAACATGCCATTACAGCAATTAGCCCCAGGGAAAGTTCAGCTTGCATACCCAGCTTCTAAATTTGTCCTGAGTTTGTATTTATCAAGTGAGTTTCCTTTTTCCCCCCTACCAAGTATAAGCTTTTCCTTTTTTTCCTCATCTCACAGCTCCTCTGAAGCTTTCAACCTGAGCTCTTTTCTGAGCATCTGGCATACTGGAGCTCCAATCCAGAGGTCCTCTTCTACCTTCCCTCCTGAGGACACCAGCACAATGTCCAAGGTGCATCTGTCAGGCCACATGTGTCAGCTGGCATCATGACTGCAGGAGTAAGTAGGTAAACACAGGATGTTTAAGAGGCAGAAAGGAAACTCAGGATGTTGAAGTTCAGTTTCGAACTCTGATGTGACTTGAGGCAGGTAATTTAGTCATCAGCTGTCTTGGCTCTCCAAGTCTGCATAGTGATACTTGCAGTTTATCTCCACCATGGTTTTTCAAGCCATAGTGGATAGCTGTCACTTGCAATATTTATTTACAGCAGGTTGCACATCAAGGGTCCAGTCTCACTTTGGGCCTCCAGACACAACCATCCCTCAAAAAGCTTTTTGAACCTATGTCTTTGATCAGATCTTCACAAACAAGTAGGAATGACATTCTGTGCAGTGGAGCAAATGAGTTCTGGTACCCCAAAAAGCCTGGGTTTAAGTTTTCCGTACCATATTAAAAAAAAAAAAAAAAAAAAAAGAAAAGAAAAAAATTGCATTTTCTCTTATAAATAAAAAATAAAAATCACTTTATTATCTTCTGAACTCAAGACATAACTTCCTTTGTCTGTACACCTCTCTTGATGACAAGGAGCAGACATGGCACTTCTTCACCATCACCAATAATTCTGGGCCTCCTGATTTCTTTTTCACTTTTCCTTTGCTACCATTCTGGAGGTGACTTTCCAGGTTCCCTTGGGAATGGGGAGATTTCTTACAGTTTTCAGCTGAACACAGTGTGTGCAACCAGCATCCCAATGCCACAATCCCACTTTCATCTGCCATCAGCTGATGAGCCTCTCACAGTGCATGTGGCAGGAACTTGGACTTTTTGCCCTCCAACATAGATTGGGACCAGTTTCTACTACATTTCTATATTTTCAGCAGGATTTCCCACAACATTCAATGCACAAAACAGAATGCAACTCTAAACCTACTGCTTCTTGTGTCTTCAACTGCAATTAGGTTTTTTAACTGTTTTTGATGAGCATGCATTTTATAGGTATAATAAACTGCAAGTGTTGCAAAAGAAAAATGGCTTTTCAGAGTCTCTGCTTGCTGCACATATTAGCTACAAAAGGCTTAGGGAATGCCACTGCCTGGGTTAAAAGAGTAATGTTGTTTTGGTTTTGTAATATGCATTAAAAATCAGCCTTTTTCACTCTGCATACTCTTTCTGCACAACATGCTGAACATACATTCATTGTACACCAGCTCTGAACAAAGCACAGTGATATACCAATGGAATTTTTTTTCTCAAGCATCAACAGGACAGGCCAAACTCTGATTTGTTGGAGGCAAAATTCCCTACCTAGTTTAATTTTCTACCATTTATTCTGTCTGTATCTTATAAATGAACCAAAGTACAATAATACTTCCAGCAAATCACTCTACAAACCCGTAATTCCCTGACAGCTTCAGCCACTGGACTTCTTTTTTAACAGTATTTTCATCCTTTTCCTGCATGTCTGCAATAAACTGAAATCTGAATATTTCCAAATCTATTTCCCTGCATTACATCTGGACTGTTCAGGATGAATGGCTACAGCAAGAAAAGGTGAGAGGAATTTCACGGGCTCCATGAACATTACCTAGTGTATCACTGCAGTATAAGATTAACTGACATCAGCTTGACCTGCTACTTGCCTGAAGGAAAATGGTCAGATGGTATTTGGTAAAGTTTATGAGATGCAGGTTCCCACTGTGGTGTAGGCAGGTCTTTAATTTGCTGTCAGTTATGACTGGAATGCTCCCTAGGTGTACAGCTTTGTCACAGAAGTGACAGAGAATCAAACTTCAAATTGGTGATTTTTTTCCCCCCCCCACTTTTCCCCAGCATCCTATGGAATGAAAGGAATGTGATAAGAGAGAACAGTGCAAGTGTGATGAATAGCTTCCATGGGCCAGACATGAATAAAATAGAAATGAGTTACATAAGCATTTGGAGAGAAAATATATGCAACTGTTTTCAATTACTTGCTTAGTTGCAAGGACATATGGTTTAATTAATTAAAAATTTGTTTTGAATTCAATCTTATTAACTTAGAAAGAATAATTCTTCAAAACCTAGTTTGGAATAAAAAAATTTTGCTCCCTGATCATGAATCTGTGCCATGTTTGAAGCAATCATTTTTACAAATGTCATGAACAAATACAGAGAAAAATTATCCTGAAAAATTATTGAATCCCAGCTTTTGAACCCCATTTAGCTTTGATCAAAAGCAAACTTCTATATAATATTAGAAAACCACTCATATATTTTAGTGGGAAAAGCTGTCTGGTTATAAAGGAAAAAACAATCGTGTCTGGTTTTCCCTCACTGGATTCCTGAAATTAACAGGGAATGACATAGTGGCTGTGAGCGTTTCATAGTTTCTGGGGTGGAGAAGGAGGGAATATTTCTCACTGATTTCTACTGACCCCTTGTGGTAACCTAAACTGCATATTATTGCTGAAGGACGCTTTGGCTTCCTCACGTTAGGAAGTGTTTACCACGAGCAGGAAGAGTCTTGAGAGCTTACTCCGACCATCTCATGGACCTCTGCAGAACGAAAAAATCTTAGGTTGTCAAGAATCCAGAAGACGGCCAAAATTCAAAAATTTTTCTTAGCCCATGAGGGGAAGATTTGGGACCGCTTGGGGTGTAACAAGGCTGCAATTCCATAGAATAGGTACTGACAATATAAGCACGACACTGAAATTCAAGTAATTAATTCCATTCACCAAAATCCCAGAATTTAATTAGAGGTAAATGTATGCAACTTTTATTTTGCACTACTGGGTAATGCAATTGTCTATATTTTTAGAAATGTTTTTCTAAGAGCTAAATTCAGTGCTAAGATGAGGATTTATTAAAAGATAGGCATTGTCTCTGTGTTGGGTAATTTAGTCTAGATGTCAGCCAAAATAAGAGATGGGACAAGCTATAGGAGGGATGGTTAGAGATATTCCAACTTTTAGCCTTTACAAAGTACATATTAAGAACACTGAAAGACAAGAATTTTAAAAAATACTATTTGGAAAAAAAATTACTGAAATGTATGTTCACTTTCAAGTACATGTAAATGCTTTATAATTGCATACTTACTATGCAAACATTCTGTTACTTGGGAACAAGCCAAGGTTCTTGCTACTTCCATTTGTCCTAACAAGAGAGGCACTTGCAGAGGAAAAAAAGAACTAAGGGAAATGTTAAGGACTGTGTAGCAAATTTTACAGTTTGATTTTTATATAGAAAAAGTACATCTGAATCTCACATGATCCATATACCTGAGAATTGTACTTTACAGATTTTTTCAGCAGTCAAAACACATAATGAATACCTGAAAGATAGTTATTGCTTATTGATGAAAGAAAGCAAACATAATAGTTGCAAATCTCATGTCATGTTTCCCTAGTGTTTGCAAAGATTAAAAGTCTGCTACCTTATCTGACATGCCTTCTCTGGAGTTGGTGGTTAGTTATATTAGTTGGAAATATGTTCCAGACTATTTGACACGCATGGAACCAATTCAATGAATTCAGTATCGCTGTCATTCTTCCCCTTCTTAAGAAAAAAAAAAAAAAAAAAAAAAAAAAAAAAAAAAGGAAAGAAAAGAAAAAGGAAATAGCTGGAAAGATGAATAAATGCTACATACTTTGGCAAAGCATACCATACTATATACATAAACTCCTTGCTCCATATGTTTCCACTTGCTTTATGAGCTTCCTGTAAAATTCCTTTAGGTTTTCCATGAAAATTAGGGGGAAGAATTTCCATTAGTAATTTCTGTCCCTTAAAAACAAAGATGAAGACAAAAACTACCTTAGATCAAAACCACTAGCTATAAAATTTGAGAGCAAGTAAATGGAGCTTTTAAGATTAATACAAAATAAGTGGGCAGCAAAATCACCTGGGAAAACAGATTTGTTTTAGACATAAATGTATCGGGCCTAAACTAAATATCCTTGTCTTTCCATAATAAGGAAGCATCTTTCAGCTTAACTTTTGGAAATGGAAATAATACACAATAGTCATACCAGATGGGCCACCCACAGCATGGGCATGCACCTCTGACATGAAAAAAGATGTGGAAATCAGGTACGCCCAACTCTTCACCTGTGGTTGCAGCAGAAATAAAATAAAATGTCTGAGAAAATGACCCTGTGCAGAATTTAATAGATCTTGGAACATTGCCCTGAAAAATTGCACTCTTGATTTTTCCAACAGAAAAAAGAAAATTCATTGGAAATATCCCTGTGGTTCCATGGACTCAGCAAAACAACCTAGCCATTCGATGAGCAGTAAGTTTGGGGCCTAATATTTTTCTGTTTGAGCCAGGCTTCAAAAACAGTCAATAAAATATTTATTGAAATTGTAAAATCTAAAATCACAAGCTCTACATTTTCATAAGTTTATCTTTAAAATATTTTTCTAATGTCTGCAATGAAATTTGTTATCCTACTTTTCCTTCTTATGTGTTTCATATACCAGTGACACTTTAATATGCCTTTAGGGTGTTTTTGGAAGGGGTAAGTTTTCTTTTCAAAATAGTTTAAAATACTGAACAGATGTAAAATTAGCCAACATTGGCAGTATAGCCAGTTGTGTGTAGCAGACAAACTTGTCAGAAAATTCTAATATGATATCTATCAGCTCTTAAATGAGAACAGCACTATCAGCTTCAACACAGCCTGGGAAAATGTAATGTTTACAGCTGAAGAATGTCTGAATGCTTATACTTACCGAAATGTTTGCTTTTAATGGCCACATTTTCCATTCCCATGATACAATAGTCTAAAAAAACCGTTCTGTCTCTCATATAGACTAGGTTATAACAACAATTATTATGATTTTTATATCTATACAATGATGCCTACAAAATATTTAATACTTAAGCAGCTGGTGCACTGTGGCCGATGCTTGCTAAATGAATAAATGTTTTGTCTTGTGTTTCCCCCGTGTACTTGCATCCATCTGTTGTCCTGTGTCAGTTTTGATTGAGGCCTAGAGGCATTACCACAAAACAAATAATGTCAATTTTGTTTTCATTATTGTAGGGCCAAGAACCCTACTTCCAGCCTGAGAACAGTCTGGTGCTTGGTGCTGCACAAACACAAATGCAAAGAGATGTTTTCCATGGTTACACCCCATGCAGTAGGACGACTTTTCAATACCAAATTTTGCATGAGAAGTTTAAATTGGTATTCATTGCAGGCTAAATAACTTTATCAGGAATGCTGTCTGAGTGAAAGCAGATTCACTAAGCTGAGGGAGGAAATTGTAGTTCCTCCTAATGTGCACTCTAAAGTGAAGTGTGCTCTCCAGGTCAAAAGACAGGAGAGCACCTGTTTCACTTCACATCCTCCCCATCCCCACAATGCCTGCAACCTGCCCTCTTCCAAGAAAAGAGCTCACCAGCCCTGACCCACAGACACTGGGGGCCATGGCATGCTTGTGCTTATCCCTTGGGTGTGTTGCACAGGCTGCTTCTCCCCACTGCAAGGGTTAATCACTGTGCTACTTCATCAGAGCTGATCTCTATGAGTGTGTTCTAAGGATAACACTCATCAACAGGGCTATTGCAAACAGTACTTTTAGGTCTGGGGTAGTTTTTCGAAGGGGTGCTTTCTCATTTTCACTGGTTGCCCAGGAAGGCTGCCTGGCTAACTCAGTTGATTAATTCATGTGCTTGAAGTTGGCATCCTAAAACTTTTAAATGTTTTAAGACAACTATTGGGTCAGAATCAAACCATAAGTTTTGAGGGCTTGCCTGCTCATCCCAGAGGTACATAAGTGCCTGTAATTGGGTGGTGGATTTCTACCCCCATACAACTGTGTGTGCAGATCCATACAGTCATTCTGTTCTGCTACAGCTCCTGAAAAATCTGTCAGTGAGAGTTACAGAGTAGGTGCTTGCTAGCACAAAGAGGAAATTTCTTCAGTCTGTCTAATGCCCTGAAAAATTCTGCAACCTGAGCCCCTGAAACTCAACCTGTCTGAAATCAAGCACTCTTCCTTTAAGACAGTGGCACAAAGGAAATAGAGCTGCAGCAAGAACAAGAGCAGAAAAGGCAGAGAGGAGTGACTGAGGATTGCAAGTTCGGGGGAGCCTGCGGTCCCATATGTTTGGATGGAGAACTTAGTCTGTGAGTGGAATCCAGCATGGACCCTCTGTTAGGGCCATACCTTCTAGGTCTAAGCTTTGCTGACATTAGCTATTTAAACCCAAATAATGATTCATGTAAAGGCGAGTGGGATTTCATCCCAAATATGAGTATTTTAGGACAGGTCTGTTGCCAATCTCACAGTCTGTGAGCTCAATTTTCTCGAGAAACATCTTGGAGTTGTCTGTCTCTGCTGAGCAAATGGCTTCAGGGACAAAGAGTTGAATATTGAATTGAGTGAAGTAGATTGTCCCTGACACCCCTGTCAGGACAAGTTTCTCTCAAGAGAAGGATACGTTCTCTTTTTCCTGGAACTGCATAAGACATCATTCAGTATGGCTGTGTTTGACAACTAAGAGAAATACAGCTGTATTCCAGAACTTCAGCTAAGTAACTTGGTATCATGGAAATTTTTAGAATTGCAGTTAAAGCTGATGACCCATTTTCCATTTTCTTGAATTCCAAATAAGGTGAATTAAATATTAATTTCTGATCTGTTTGAAAGTGTATCTCTGAACTTTGAAGACCATTCCCCTTGGGGAAGAGAAAAGAGAGAAAGGGGAATTCCCATATACATTCAGAAGAATATTTCTTCTGTTTTGTGTAATTGCTGACATGGGAGCAATCTTTAACCGATGGTTGCATGTCATATACTGCCAAGTGGTCTCAAATATCAAATTCAACTAAGCAAGACAGGTACATCCCAGATATAGAAATTTGTGGGAGAAACTGAAAAAAATAATCTTATTCATCTCTGACCTCCTTTCTTACATATCATGAAGTCATGTGATGGACCTCATGCTAGACTAGATGATTCTTCAGAGTAATCTCTGAAGAGATTTTGTGTTTCCTTGGTTCTTCTGTTTTTACTAGACTGGTGGTGGAAACTTTCACTTCCGATCATTACTTTGCTACTATTAAAATGCATAGCAAAGATTTTTATGAGTCATGGATGGATATTTCCTGACCTCACTTTCCCCCTTACTTTTAATAGCCTAACTAAAGGAATAAATTAATGCTTGATAAGCCCATGTGCCTCCTCCAAGCTCTTCCCACATAATTCAAGTGAGCCAAAGCCTCACAGTGAGGCCAGCCCCCAATTCCTGATATTATTACTATGATGGCATCTATGCCACTTACAATCAGAACCCCCACATTCCAGGCACTGCACACTGCAGATAATCATAGAATCATAGAGTAATCGCAGTTGGAAGGGACCTAGAAGGATAACCAAAGTCTGACTTCTGGCCCTGCGCAGGACACCCCAAGAATCACACCATGTGACTGAGATCATTTTACAAATGCTTCTTGAACTCTGGCAGGTTTGGTGCTGTGGCCACTTCCCTGGGGAGCTCTTTCCAGTGTAAGAGAGATTTGTTACCCCCCACGGCCTTCAGCCTAATATGAATAACAAACAAAGCCAAAGGCTGTTCTTCCATTCATCAGGGAAAGAGACTGAGCAGTTGTGCCCTGTGGATTTTGTGTGAGAAAAGCCTGAAAGTGCCTGCATTGCTGGTCTTTGTCTTATCCCCAGAGCACAACAACAACAACAACAACAACAACAAAAAAAAAAAAAAAAAGGGAAAAAAGGTAGGAAGATGAAGGTAAAGTCAGTTACAAAGTTCTGTATTTGATAGAAAGCTACATGGGGAGTAAAAACAAAATCATAAAATGACAGGACACAAATGCAGTGGGAGCTAGGGAAAGATGAAAGAAGAAAGGAAATTGGATAACAATAGTGATCAGAAAGAAGAAAGGCAAAGACAAATAATGACAAGCAAGACAGAAAGAGGATTAAAGGTGAATGATGAAAGCTATGGAAATAAGGGAGGTAGCTGCTATCAGAATTACAGGAACTTATTTTATTTAAGATGTCATTGTTAGGTGTCAGAAAACATATTTTTGTTTAAACATAGACAATCCTGAGAAGAGGAAGGTTTCAAGGCAAAAAGGACTTTGGGGAAATGTAGAAAACAGCTGACAATATGTTTACATGGCACCAGAAGCTGCTGAAGTTAGCTGAGGATGGCCTAGCTTGGTGTACTGGCAACGGTACAGCTTGTGTTAACACTGACTTTCACACAGCCTAAGCAGTCCTGTTAAAATGTGGGGAGTTATAAAGTATCCGAAAATACTCTTTCAAATATTTTTTTTTTGGCTTTTGAATGTTTCATCTGAGAAGTATACACCATCTTTCATTCTTTTTAATTATGTAATAATGAAAATTTTTGTATGTAATAAAAAAATTCTCATAACGTCATCAGGAACATCAGCAAATTTTCTTATGGATAGCTCATATGTGTAGCACAGGTTTTGGAGTTTGTTTTACAGGCACAATTTGGGCTGACTTCCAGGGAGTCCAAGACTGAATACATGCAAGGAGCTACAGGTAGAGTGCCAGGCCCTGAGAAATATCCCTGTCTCTTTCTCTCTTGCTGTTCCCTGCCCAGCCCATTTGGACATCTGAGATGCTCTTGCCAACAGGCTGTGCTTACACCATTTAGAGCTGAATTAATCGTTTGGGGAACAAGCACCTGAAAGCCCAGTTGCCACATAAATAGAGCTGGGAATACCTTCACCCTCCCCTGGCAGCCAAGACTATTCCCTACCTTGCAGCACCAGGCATAACAGCTGCGACTGTGTACTTCCCAGAAAAAAAAAAGTCATCCCAATCTCATTATTCCCTTGATGAGAGATTGGTGGGATGAGTAAAGCAAGGAGACAGAGAGCCAGACATGGCAGTGGGGTCCCTGCCAGGACAGCAGTGGATGAACCTTGGGGCATCATAGGATAGAGTCCTGCCATGCCTGAACCATTTCCAGTGTCTTTGCATCTGGGGGGCTGTGGAGTATTTGAGATCCAGGTGCTAATCCAGGTCTGCTTCCAAGCCTGCTTCTGTCTTTGCCTTAACAGCAGCAGCAGCAGCAGCAGCAGCAGCACAGTTTTTGCATCACCTGGTTTCTATGGCTGCTCAAGAGTATCTCCAAATTCATCCCCAGAAAGGACTAATCACAGCTGATGTACCCACCATACTAAATCAGAGAAGTCCCACCAAATGTTGTTTTTATATCCCACTGCTTAGTTCAGTAAAAAATGCGTTCTCTAATTCCTTATGTTAGTGCTTTGTTGTCCCCAGAGAAGATGCCTCCCTCACTTAATAGCAATACATGTGTAGTTAGCAGCTTGTAACACTTTGCTCTGCTTCCTCGAGTGCTGAGGTACACTGAGTTAATAAAGTGGGACTGGTAGAGACAAGACCATGTAGTCCTACTAGTTAAAATAAACTTATTTTTTTCTGGGACCTATATCTCATTCAATTTCTTATGTTTCAGCCTCTTCAAGTGCCATCATTTTATTATGAAGTCTAATTCTTAAGACTTGACTCCAGGGATTAGGTAGTTAACTGGGATTTATGGTGCAGGAGAGCCATACTTTTCTGTGACTGAAATGACACAGTAACAGAGATAATATCACAGATTTTTTTCAGTCAAAGCTCTTGCCTAGAAAAGCTCACAGAATGAGAGATATCTGGCTTCAAAGAGATCCATAAACAGTAATCATTGGAGCTGGATGGAAAAAGATAATTCCAACTCCTGGAGAATTTCAATATTTGATGACTGCTTTTGTGTTGATTTAAAACGAAAGCTTAAAATGTCAAAGTTCTGCTTAGTCAGATTCCAAGCTCAGTTCAAAATCCATCCGGGCAGATGCAAACTGTTCCTAAAGCCGTAAAAATTCTGAGATGTAGACCTTGATGATTAATTAATCTTTCACGTGAAAGTTTTTCCCACCAGGAAGGAAAGGATTTCTGAGTCCAGGCTCTTTGAAGCCCACCCAGAGCTGGCAGCCTGACATGCACTGCTGGTGGCCAGCGGTGAATGATCTATTCTCACCAGAGGTTTTCCCAGTGAGCTCCAAGCCTCTTAAACTGGCTTGAGGATGATTCAGTCTGTGATGTAAGAAGCCTTTGTGAGCCATCACTATTCAGAAGGAACTGTCTAGAAAATATGTTCCTTTCCATTTAGAATCCAAAAAGGGTGCAGAGAGTAACGTTTCATCAGCATCAATAATTAACTGTAGCATGACATAATATTAATATATAAAAATTATTAAACAAAATAGACTGGAAAAAAATCTTAAACAGGGAGTGATATTAATAATTTAGCTACAAATTCAGCTTAGAGCTTCTCTTTTGTTTAATTGAATTATTATTTTGAAAACTCTGTTCACAGGTAGATGTTGCTTTGCAAATCTATAGAACTAATACACACATATGAGACAGCCAGCCTGAGGTTTAGCCACTTGCAGTATTAGTGAACACCATGAAACCTTGTTAATGATAGTGGACAAAGTAAAAATAAAGTATTTCCTGCGCTTGATAAAATAGGGATGAAAATGGGTCAAAAGAACAATGCTTTTCATACAGTATTGCCTTCTTAGCTGTATTGTATGCTCACAGATGGCTCTCTATCTTTTCTGTATCTCCAAGCATGCACAGCAGGATCCTCTCAGAATGGAGGTGTTTAAAAGAAAAGAGAACCCCAGAAGATTCATGAGGATTTCCGAGACAAGAAAATGCTACCATGTAACAGCTGAATTCATCTCAGCAAGTGGAATCATCCAGAGTTGTGCTACTGCTCTCACTGGGGAGTGAGAGGCAAACCCCATGAGCTGGCATTTTGGTTTGTGGCCTGGAAAACAATCACACCGTGATTTGTTGTGTCAGATCTCAGTGATGATCTTGTTCTGCCATTCTTTCCTCTCCTTTTCCCCAGCAAAAAGCACTCAGCCTGAAACTGGATTCTCTGTGAGACAGACAGCTGAGGTTCTGACAAGTAGGGTGATAATTTATAAAATCAGAGTAAAAAGTGTAAAGATGGACTGGTTGGAAAAAAAGTCCTCTGTCTGCATATGAGAATGTCTGAATATTTGCTCCAACGTGACTGTCACCTATTATTCATCAGGAAGCTATCAGAACCTCAGCTTAAAGAAGAACATGTTTTTTTCCTCTGCTTTATTTAATGCTTACCTTGAATTTCTGGAATTCCTGCAGCAACTTTAAACCATGACCCATCATGCCTTTTGTGCTGCACTATGTCCTCAGCCAGTTCTGAAAGGCTTCATTCACAAACTAGCCACTGTGATGCCAGGGAGCCTCTGCAGAGGAAGAAGACACTGTACAATTGGGTTTTGAAGTGCAGCCTACTGAGGAAGAAAACATTCTTCTCTTAGGATTTCACTGTGTTCTGCAGCCCTTTCAAGTACAAAAATACTTGTGAACTGTGCTTGTGAACTGTTCTTCTACTACTATATATATATACTTCACAAACTTAGACTGGAGCCACAGACAGACCTTGGACCCCACAGAAACTCCTTTGTACCACTAGAGATACACAAAATGTGACTTAAAGCTACTCTGCTGGGAAGGCAATTGTTTCCCTGAGCCTGGAGCATGGGCAAACATTCGTGAAACATACCAAGGACTTAAGGCATCTTACAGGCTGTTGTCCTTCAACACCTGCATGTTTTGGAAAGCAAGTATAAAATCTACCTGATGATGATTCTCCTTTCTCTCCCACATCATGGCTATGTTTTTATTTATTTCAATCAAAAGGCTGAGGGGGTTAATTCTGTAGTTCTGTAGATTTGCACAACAGCAAAACAGAATAAGGGCTTGTGCACTTACAGGTCACATACTTTGTTGTTTCATGAAATGTGCTGTTATGTAAAGCACCTACAGTTAGGATTTCTTCTGGCAAATTGCCTGTGACAGTGAAGTGAGGTACTTTCCTTCATTAGCTTGCTCATGATGACCTCATATTGAATATTTTAGTTACAGACACATGCATGCTTTTCTGTCTCATCTGCAGGGTTATTCAATCTCCAAAACCAAACAAGAAAATTGTAATTATCCTGTGGTGATTTACTGTACCATGTTTAGAAGTCATCACTAAATTACATGGAAAAGGATTTTTTGTTCTTCTTTAAATGAAAATCATAACACAGCTACATAGAGGTCACCAGTGTCTCCATGGCAATTCTCAGGTGTGTAAACAGGTAGTCAAGGATAATTTTCAGTGAAGTCATTTTAGTAAGTTTGTGATTTTCCTTTCTTGTTTAACAGCCTTGTCTCACCTGAGCTGTGAGCTCTCTAGGGCAGGCTGTGTGTGTCCACAGTGCCTAGAGGGATGTCCACTTACCAATATCTTTAGCTCTCACTTTAAAGAAATAGGTCAACCAGTAGGATCAGTGCATACCAGGATGATGACCAGCCAAACCACGTTAGTTTGCTGCTATAATATGATCCTAGGGAAATATTCCTACTGTTAAGTGACATCAAATGTGGGAGGAAAACACCTTTCCTTGCTGGGAAAGAGGGGCAGGAATGGGGTTAGGGTAGACCTCTGGATGGCACTGTGTTTTGTAGTCAGAAGTTGGCAGAAATGGATGCATCACTTAAGGAAAATTTATTTGTGCTAAAGTCTTGTGCTAAAAATTGATAAAAATCAATTTATCTGGCATAAAGTAAGACTTCTATTTCTATTATCAAGATCTGAAGGCATAATTACATGAGCCACAGCACTTGTAAGGATGTTCAGTCAGACACAAATTTATTAGAAAACAGGGCAAACACATTTGCATACCGATTTCATATTTCTAGAGAAAAAAATTCTATGAATTATGTCAAAATAAAAATTTGAATTATCTAATAGGAAATTGTGAAATTTAATGTATGATTTAATAACATCATTGGCATTAGCACAGATGGCTCACCATGCTGGTGCTTCACTCTGTCTTGTATAATGGGAATGGTTGAGAAATGCCACACATTTCTATTACACAGTATTATCCTGGGTGCCTGCACAGTGCTACACTGCAGAAGTTCTAGTGCCAAAGCATGATAGTTATCACTTATGTTTCAAGTGCAGAGGAAAAGCCTTGTGATTTATAACCACTGATGAGTGTCTTAAAACAATACAGAAGCAATCTTTGCTCTTCAGGAGTCACAAATTGCCCTAAAGTCATATAAAACAAAGAAGAAGTTCCTATGGAGCATTCATTACTGTTAATAAAATATTTCTTTCTGAGGAGGGGGAAATTAACAAAGCACTCTAAAGCTGATGGGTTGGGCAGTAGTCTAACCTTAAAAAGGGAATAGTATTTGAGTGCTTTGCTATAACCTTTAGCCCAACTTTGGTTATCTTTGAAGCATACAAGAATTTTAAAAAATGCCTGGACATTTTCTAAAATATCTGAAATTTGCACATGCTAGCAGTTAATGAGATGAGAACTTATGTATATTTAAACAGAAGAGAGGCCAAAAATCACTCTGGATAAATCTCCAATTTTGTTAACTGTGTAGTCTTACAAATTAGCAGAGCCTGTGCTTTGGGGAATAGGTAGGAGAAAAAGGAATGGGAATTGGTCACAGGTGCAAAGCTGTGAAGGATGGACTGTTACCAAAATAAATGTTTGGTAAATTATACCCTTAAAATCTGACAGATAGCAATCTAGGTAAACCAGAGGACCCATTTAAGACCAGTTATTTTGTTAGGAGAAAAGCAAAGCTTCGGATGCCTCAGGTTGGGTATGAATTTGTCTTGGCAGTGAGAACTGACTCCTTAAATTTAAATGTACCATTTATAGTTAGGATATGAGGGACTTCGGAAAAACTTTTCACAAAATTTGTGAGCATGCAGATGACCTTCCTGTTTCATCCTGCATTGCAGATTTTCTAAACAAGCTGATAATGGTTATTATTTTAATGTTTTATTTAATACTGCCTTTTCTGGTTTCATCAGAACAGGGAATTATAAAAAGCAGGAGAACAAGGATAAAACTCTGATTCCCCTTAAGTTCTTGACAAAATTGTTGTTAATTTAAAGGGATGTGTTTTTTTCCCCGGTGCTTCTCTACATCCTTGCAAAACTTATTTTAATTTTGTGCTAGGATGTATCTAGAACTATCAAGCCTCCTTCAAACAGCAGTGTTTTAGCTGCTATTTCTCTGTGC
Organism: Cettia cetti; assembly: GCA_013401135.1. Taxonomy (NCBI): domain Eukaryota; kingdom Metazoa; phylum Chordata; class Aves; order Passeriformes; family Sylviidae; genus Cettia; species Cettia cetti. Next base: position 45,190 of record VZUI01073555.1, read on the forward strand.
AAGGGCAATTATAGATTTACTTCTGACATCTGTGTCTATGTTTCAAGGCTGAACTAAAGTGAAACTTGGTTAAACACCGTTTATGGCAGTGGGGTTACCTTGCATGCGACAGCCCTCACCTCCACTTTCATCTCCCCCTGAGAGCTGCCCCTTTGATGGCTTTCAGTAGAATGACTTATCCCAACACCTTTTCACACAGATTGCACAGTGAACCCCAGAGCAGTGAACCAGAGGGTAAATTTGCTTTCTACAAGAGTTTGCTTTTGTTGGAGAGCATGACTGAGACAGTGGGTCAGGAGAAGCTACTTCCATCTTTAAAGCACTGTTGCTTGGTAGGGGCTTATGACTAGTTTGACAAGGCTAGATCAAACATTCAGTATTGTACATCATTGTAGTTAGCAAGTTAACTCTGAGAAGAGGTACTTTAACATAGTTTAAAGCCAGCATTTGACCTACCTTCAAAGGCAGTAACTGTTGTCTTTTAGCACACAGGGCCTTTGGAAGTTGCACAACTTTTATCTTGGTGTCATGGATGGTGGTGCAATGTGTTGTCTCTATCTGACAAATGTAAAAAGCAGCAACAGAATTGTGAAGAATTCTCCCTGAAGTCCAATGATCTGTTATTCATCACTGTTTATCAGTTCCCCTACTGTATATTTGCTGTGCTGTCATGGAAACAGCCATTCCACCGACTTATTAAGAGAAAATTAAAGTGACACTGTCAAGAAAAGCATATGTAAGAAATTAATTTCTTACCTGCTTCACAGAAAATAAATCCACCAAATATTTTTAATTCTCAATAATCCTATTTGCATTCATCTTTTGTGAAAAAAGTAAAGACAGATGCTATTTCATGAATTCAGAAACAAACAAAACCCCAAAAACCTGTATGCAAGAGATCACAATTGAATTTATAAGTGAATTTAATATAATTAGTTTATTATACTTTGCTTTGGTTGTTTTCCAGCCCTCCCACAAGAGCAGGTAATTCCACCTAGTTCTGCATGCCAACTTTTTTTATATGGGAAAAAAGTACAGTAATACCATTATGGTACATTGGTACATAAGGGCACCTTGCCCCATACTAGCTCTACACTCTGTCTCTAATAATCAGGATGAAGTTTCTTCTTCAGTGCTGCAGTTTTACAGCAGCACTGGAGATACTCTGCTTTCCTTGTCTTTCTCTCTGTTCCCATCCCATCTTCAGCTTTGTCCCTCGTTTTCTTTGCACTGGCATAAATAGGTATTTAACCTTCCTGTAATGTGAAGATACTATACTTACTGTATTATTTTTTTTTCCTGAGCCTGGTCAGAGCACCATCAATCCCACTGTATAGAAAATGGGCACAGTATGTCACCTGGAATTGCAACCTCAATTTAGGATGTGGATCCATGACATAACTGCAAGGACGAGAAGACCTCCATCATGAAGTCTGATGTAGTGTAAGCTCTTTCACCCATCTAACTCTTAAAAACTATAGTATTTCTTTTACTGGAAAATTGTTCTACTCCATCACCCCCAGTGGAATTCCTTAAGCGTAGCAGCCTCCTCTGCCACATCTCCAGCATGTCCTCTCTTGCCACTGAAATAAATTTTGTCCCCTACTCATGTGGAGGCAGACAGATATGCCGTGGTAGAGTCAAGTTGGGCACATTTCCCTGTCCCAGGAGTCTCTGCTAACACTTTGTGTCTGTGTTAGAGCTTCTTGTTGCTGCTTTAGCAGTGCAAAAAGCTATGCTGCACAAGGGAATCTCCACAACAGACCCTTGCTAAAATGTTGCTCACGTGAAGACAACAAAAAAGCCATTCTCAAAGTCACTAGAGTCAAGCTCTAAAACTAGACAGAAAATAAAAGGAAATCAAAGCCTGGATGGATAACTCTCTCTCTACTATTCTCATATTCAGATGAAGAAGGTGAAGCAATAAGTCAGCACTAATATGTGTGGAGACCTAGAATGTGCTTCATCATTCTCCAGTGATCTACGGTCAAGGAAAGGGCTGATGAAAGTAATTATTTATAGCAAGCATAACAACAGTGCTAGTTAAAGCTCAGTAGCTGTCACCAGGACTTCAACAAAAGCTTTTGAGAGTCATACCAATTTGATGGTGTCTTAAAGTGAGCTGAACTGTAGAGAACTGCAGTTTTGTTTCTGATACCAAGAAAATCATCAGAATAACAGCAGTAATCAAAATGAATGAGCCCTACAGAGGTATAATGACTACAGAGCTGTCAGCACTTTTTATCCTCCTGCTCTGGTTGAACCCAAAGAAGAGAGTACTGAATAAGAATCCACTACAGCTATCAAGCACAGTGCAGTCTGAGTGAGACTTTCACTTTTTCTACTCACCTAGGAGTACCTAACCTTATCCACAGAATAAAGAGTCATTAAAAATAAGGGTGTTTTAAATTATCACTTGAGTTTATGACCTAAATTTATACATGTGTTTTGGTTTTGCTTATGCTATAGCTGAAGTTCAATGTGTAACACTCAGTCACACCAAGTGTCTTCACCCATTCAGAATAGACAATATTGGCTTACTGCTGTCTCAACATACGTGAATTCTTGTTTATCTAACTCTTTCAGCATCAGTCTAAACTAAAATATCACACTGATACAGCAGCATTAATTTACTTCAGGAACAGAACAGTGGAAATTATGGCCCTGCAACAAAGTTCTCCTCCGGTCCCAGCAGATTTCTTAGAATGGCTTTTGTCCTTTCCAGTTGTGTCCCACAATCTTCTCCAAGTGACCTCCACTGACACTCCCTACCTTTAGAAGCTTCAGACATCTGTGTCACTATTTTATCAAACAACACAGATGCTGAATTCATTTTGAAGGTAATTCAAGACGTCTCTAGTGACTTTGTATGGCTTTGAAAGCAATAAACATATTAGCTTCATCTAATGTAAGACACCAGACCTACAGCTTGCCTCTGATTCAGACATTGCATCTTTGAAGCCTTGAAGTAATCAAATCATGTATGGATATATGGATGTGTGCAAGTCTGCAGGAGCCTAAATAATCTTAAACTTTGGTCTGGATTTTTCATAATGAATCAGCCTGTGAGCTTGTCCATTTCTTTACTTTTACAGTAACTATTATTTTGGATATGAACCAGTAATGTGCACTTGCAGTTGAGAGAGCCAACCTTGTCCAGAGCTGCATCTAAAGCACTGTGGCCAGCAGACTGAAGGAGGTCGTTCTACCACTCTGTCTGGTGAGACCCCACCCAAAGTGCAGTGTTCAGGTCAGGGTCCACGGTACAGAAAAGACATGGATCCTGGAGCAGATCCAGAGGAGGGTGACAAAGATGACCAGAGGGATGGAGTGCCTCTCCTGTAAGGAAAGGCTGAGAGATTTGGGGGTTTTAAGCCTGGAGGAGAGAAAGCTGCAGGAAGATGTTATTGTGGCCTTTAAATATTTAAAGAAAGCGTATAAAAAAGATGGGGATAGACTTTTTATTAGGGCTTGTTGAGATAGAAGATGTCCTTGCTCCTTGTGGACGACCTTTAAAGGTCCCTTTCAACACAAACTATTCTATGATTCAGTAAATATCAAAAGGGATAAAAATGTCATAAATCTGTATATAGTTCAAGCTGATATTCTATTTCTACTGGCAGTGTTATAGTATTTTTACATTAATGATGTCTTGAGATACTTACAATGATGATTAGTCATTCATATGCTAACTTCTTTAACTGTGTTTCACAACATTAGGCATACATCTATTTTTATACAGTTTATGATCTCACAGTCCATTTTATCCTTATTTTTAGAACCAGGAATTTTAACAAACCAAACATTAAAAAAAGCTGCAAGAGCTGCTTGACTGTCAGTATTAATTGCAGTAACATTGAATTCATCAACTTATATGTGATGAACATGATATCAATTGTCCTTGGAATATTCTTCTCTTTTGACTTGAATCTGGGTGCTATGTCACCAGTTTTGAGCTCTCTACTGTGCTGGAATTTTACTTCAGAATTAATTGCAATCCTGCTCTGAGTTCTGAGATACTGTCTTTTCTTCTTAAAATTAAACTATACTATACTACCTCCCATACTGCACCCACTGCAATTTTGTTTATGCGTGTACACAGACAGCTTATCAGTGGGCACACTTCATTCCAACACATAAAACAGTACCAAGTGGGAACATTCTGCCAGTTTATTAGATAAGAAGATGCATGTTACACAGAAAAATGTGGAGGATGCAAAGGGCAGACCACAGAGTTTCCATCACCCTGTGCACACCCCGCAACGTTACTTATTTTCTGTTGAGAGTGATTAACTCTCAAACACTGCTTGCTGTGAGATCACCTGGCTGCAGGATAACAGCCCAGGTCTCCTTGTCCCCTGCCAAGGGTGCCATGGCCTTTCTGCCTTGCCCCTTGTACCAGGCACCCTGACAACACCCACCACTCCAGCTGCAGCAAAGGGTTTTACAAAGCAAACCCACCGGGTTTTATAGGAATTTTATATTAAACACTAGATGTCACTGGCATACTCTTAACACAGTTTGTTGGAATTGACTGCACAGTGCTCGCTCTGCCCCTCACCCAAATGCAGAAGCTTTTTTGCTGCCTGCACCTCACTGGCAGAGACCCCACAAATCCTGCTCAGATCAGGTATGGAGGTGTTTTCAATGCCCTCACTGCCCAAACTATGTGTTTGCTTGGGAAGCAGCAAATACAAGTGTTTTCACAATGGTGGGTTTTGCTGCATTTGTGCATTCTCATTGGCCTCAGATAAACATGTTAAGTACAGGAAAAAAGTAGAAGTTACCCAGAAAAAACCGAATAAATTATCCAGTTATCCTACCATTAAGGAAAAAACTAATCCACAGGGTCCTGTCTGTTCTCTGAAGGAGAATGGTTTTCCAGCACAGAAGTCAGGTCATACCTGTTTACTCATGCTGTGAATAGCAAAAAAGCAGATTTTCTTTGGAAGAGCCATAAACAAGAATAGAATTTTAGCTCCAGTGTAATCAAATTCAAATATTGCCAGAGGATTTTTTTTTAAATTACCTTGATCATGAAATAAGATCTGAATAAATTATCTTGGTTATTTTTCTATCCTTTGGGCACATTTTAACAACTTCTTCATAACAAGGTTTATGAAACACACTCCTTGATGCAAGTGTCAAATTGTGTCATGATGCAATTTCAAATTCTGTGCAGGCTTTTCCTCTCTCTCCAGCAAGTCCATGACTGGTAACAGCAGCCTGGAACCCTGGCACAGCCAAGGTAAACAAAAATAGTGCCCAGTGGCAAACTAGAAGGTACCTTTCAGCTTATATGATAGCCTTTGGAATGAACTGAGACATCCTCTTCTCAGAACATACTGCCAGACACTGGAAAATGTGCAGAGTGAAGTGCAGGCTGGCAGCAGTCAGGACAACAGCTGTCCCTCAGTGCAAAAGTCAAGGAGAGCTGAAAGTGATCTGGCATGTGTGAGAGTGTATCTAATAACTGGCAGTAGACTTTCTCTGCCTGTTTTGTTTGCATTTTTTGTGGGTTTGTTTTTCCTTTTTTTTTCTCTTTTTCTTTTGTGGCCAGAGAGGTGGGGATTTGTCCCCAGTTTTTCAAAGCATAAAAACAGTTACGGAAACATCTGAGTTCAGGCATCTGGGCAGTTGTGAGATAGGTATCATGTACTGTGCCAGGAATGAAATTGTTTAATGACCTCAGAAAGTCTGAAAACAATTATAAATTCTAGGGTTAGAACTGAAGCGCTCTTTGTGTCCATACAGAGCTGATCACACCCTGCCTTGGTTCGGGACACATCCTGTGTCCATCTCTGCAAGTTACATCTGCCCAGAGAGGAAGCCATGAAGCTTCTCTCCATTCTGACACAGTCAATGGGGCTGTCCCATTTAGGATAATTTGGGGCATCGGATGCAGGGCAGGAAAGAAATAATTTTATATTACATCCATTCCCTTATCTTAAGGAGCAAATATAGAGTCTCATTAAGTATCAGCCACATTGAACAAAATTGCAAACATTTCAAACTCAGGAATTGTTCCCTTCCAAAAATGAAAATACACTCAAACACCCTGTTTCCTTCATCTCCACTTCCTTTCCCACACTTCAAATGCTGAGTAAGGAACTGAGTTTGTACTGTGCTTTAAAGGCCCACCACCTCTGGCACCAACATAAACAATGGTTACTCATGTAGCAGTCTCGCTATGTTGAAATAAAAGTATAAAGGCAGAGTCCAAGCTGTCTTATTCTGGCTATGCATGAAATGAAAATGAGTAGAAAACAAATGATGCTGTTTGAGATAAAGCCACTGAGGGATGAAATCTGTAATAAACCTTTATTTCTGAATTGTTCACTCTACCTTTATCTTTTCATTGTGTAAAAATTCCATATAAAAAGCATGATTTATGTGGAAATTAACCAAGTAAAAATGCATATTTAAAATAGATTACAAATTTATATAGTGGATTAGTATAGAATTTTCTTTTACAAATTCAATCAATTTTTATTTAAATATATCGCATTTAGAAAGCAAACTGAACCTTGGTTTCTTTCCAGAACTAACCCGTTCTTCTGATCAAAAGGAATACACAAATATTCAATTTTTTTCCAATTTTTTTGTTCCCACTTGCAAATGTGGAGATTCTCACTAATGACTTCTTCTGACTGTCAAATACTGATATAGGCAGAAAGTCATGCATTTGAAAATCTCATTCAGCTTCCAAGGATGATAATGTTCATGTGCACGTACTTCAGAAAACCTCTTATTATTTGTCTTGAAGAGCATATCTGGTCCTTATGGCACAGTGCCACACACAGGAACATCAATGTCCTCCTGTCTTACACAAGAACATTTTTACTAAAACCCTAATGGCAAAGAAGTTTCAAAGAACTGTGATTATCCTTCCTGATCCATCTCTCCACATTGCCATAAATTTGGTTCAACAACTTTCAAATATTCAGTTTCACTAATAGCAAAATTATAAAAAAGCTATTAGCATTGTAAATGTATTAACTCCAGTAAGCAGATACTTTTTTTTCCCCCCAAAATTTTAAATCTCTGTTGAAGTGCTGATTGACCAGCGGTATATATTTCACTGTAAATTTTGCATATAAACTTTATCTACTTCTCAGAAAATTAACATGAAAGATTATGAGAAACAACCAACCATTCTTTTGTCTGATATATTTCAACATTACCCATGAAACCCTGATGACACTGAAATCACTGGGAACCCTGCAATTAATTTGAACAAAGCCATCATTTTATCTCTGTCTCTCTGTGGACTGAGGACAATGTTACTCTTTTAATAAATTTCATTAATCAATTTTTTTCATTGATTTCTTCCTGAGAGCAGCCTACCTTAAATGTGTTATTCACAAAATAACTAAGCTACACACCTAACAGGTGAATAAATGCTTGCTCTTTTGGCACTGGAACAGCTCCGAGCCTGTATTCGATAGCAGTACCAGCAATTCAGAATGCTCTGAGGAATTCAGAGAGCCAGCTGTAGTGTGTTTGTGACAATCAGTCAGCACCATCTGCAGTGCTCTGCAGCTCTGATGGGAATGCAAAAGGTGGGGTGCCCCCTTCTCCTCCCCACTGTGCTCCCACCTTCCTGTCCCTGTGTACCCCCACTCCTGCAGTGCCTGTTCCCTTCCACACCTTAGGGCTATGCTGGTCCTCTGGAATGTGTTGCAGCTTCTTTTGTCCTTCCCATCACCTTCTGCACAGTGATCCTTGTAGCCTTGACATTTATAAACAGCTTTAATGATTTAGCCATGTAAGCTATTAGGCATAGCCTTTTATTTTCAGTTATCAAACTGCAAAACTTTTTTCATCCTCCCTTACAAGCCTGGGCTATTAGCAGACCCATCTGTGAGGTTCACCAGCCTGTGTGATTAACAGACCCATCTGCTTCAAATCTGTTGATAATCTGCAGATCAAAGTCCCACTTGACTATGGTCATTAACACCTTTCAGTGCAAGAATATAATTCAAATATACTTTTGCTAAGATATAAGTTTTTTTTTGTAATGCTAAGAATCTGTTTCAGATGATTGTTTTCTCAAGGAAATTATAAGTGCTTAAATCCTCTTGAGAAGCAAATGAAAAAGAGGTTTGGGTGCAATAGGATCTGGGGCACATTTCTTTAACAGTTTATTCTTCGAAGAAAAAAAAGGCAGGAACTCGCACCTTTCCACAGTTATCCTATATCCCAGATTCAATATCTGCAGCACAAACAAGTATTTTCCTTGCATGAAATGTCTTGTGCTTCAAACTCCCCTTCCATTTTCACTGCCTCTCAGGACTTGGTAACTGAGCATCCCTATTTATTAAATGTGACAAAATGTTGCTTTCTCACAACAGTAAAGTGTTCATGCTGGCTATCAGCCTCTACTGCTTTAGTTTGGAAATTATGTCATGCAAATGATAAAGATTTTTCTGTCCCTTTGTGCTCCAGGACAGCCACAAATTAACATTTGTTACAAGCAAGTTAACTATTTTCTTGCTTTTTAAAGTCAGATATATTGATTGCATAATTTGAGTCTCCTTGGTAGAGCTCCTTTCTATTTGAAGCTCCTTGGTAAAGCAATACTAGATCACAAAAATGTTGGCTGAAGTGAATCCAGGCTCAATATGCAATGCAGAGCAAGAAGATAAATCTTTCTGGGATATCATCTTTTTGTTCTCACATTTCACTGAAATACATTACCCGCTGTGAAGGAAAGGAAAGCCTCAAGGGCTCTTGGTATTTCACAACTGTGAATTTCCAGCTACTTGCTATATTTATGGCTACATTATCAGTCTTCATCAGGATGCAGTAAATACCTTTGCAGAGGTCAGTATCTTGGATTTAGTTCAATTGTTATTTTCAGTCATGGTAGAAACTTGACTTAAATCACATCTGTCATGTACTTGAGACACTCAGCTTGTTCCACAGTCTCCTGCTCCTTTTGAAACGAAGGACAGCATTCCTGCATCAGGCCACTGAGAATAAGAAACTCTGCTTTGTTACCTTGCTGACAGCCCTCCTTCCGTCAGTCTTCTTGTTCCTAGCACCGGTCTGATCCTTTAGACTTGACAGATAAACCAGTAATTTCTGCTTTAACATCTCCATATGGCTTTCAGTTTCTTGGTCTTCATTCCTATACTTCCTTTATTCAAATTCACCTGTCTGAAAAACCATTCTTTCCCACGTATACCTGCAGTTATTGCAGCTCAGGAAAAAAATTTTACTTTTCCATTGTTCAGTCTACATCAGGTTTCAATATGGAGCACCATAGCATTCAGTCATACAAGATTTCTGTAGCATCCAGATTTCCAGATTTTATACTGCCTGGATTCCTGTCACTTTCTTCTGAGTGAGAACTAGTTCTCCCTACAAGGATTTTTCCCCCTGTCTTTCCACTCCTACGCCTGCTTCCCACCTCCATATACTTCACTCCTGTATTTGACACAGACCTCTAATTAGTCTAATTAAATCAGATCAGTGTGTCCCCTTTATAGAAATAAATTATGTATAAAAAAATGATTGAGCTGAAATGTAACCCTCCCTGGAACATTCCTGCTCAGAGCAGATGTAATTTGTAAAATGTGCTAGCAGCTTGCCTGCCTGAGACACACATTTCTCTCTAACTCTTAACTTGGTTGTTTCTTAGGCACTTGTTGTAATAGTTTCAAACTCTAACCCAAAGTCGTCATTAATCTCCACCTAGGAGAAATACATCCACAAGCCATGTTCCCTCAGAGAGCTGAGATTCCCTGCTCTTTGTCATATTTCCTCACTTTCACTTGTTCTCAACTCCTCTCTGTGATCTAGCAGTTTCCACTCAGCCTCAGACAAGGTTTTGCTTTACTTGCTCTAAAAATAACAACTTTTTCAAGCTGTAAATCCATAATTTCTTCACCTCTGGCATCTTAGAAATCCAGTCTGGTGCAGAGAGAGTAACATTGTGTCCAAAATTCCTCTTCTCTGGGGCTTCCCCTGCTCTAGACTGTTCCCAGGGCTCTATGCAAGTGTTTAGCTCTGCTGGCTCTGCTTGAACTCACTGAACAGAGCATTCTTCTCCTGTTACTTTCAGGTGGTCAGTCAGCTCTGCTCACACTCATTTAATTACGACCCTGGCCTTCCAACATGGAAACTGTCCTACCTTTTCCTTAGCTTTCAGCCCATAGACCACTGCTTGACATCCTGTCCAGAGCTGTCAGAATGTCACATCTACTACTTGGTTTTTAGGGTTCAATAGCCAGAATTGGAATTATCAAGATTTCCTTCTCTGTATTCAGTTAAACACTTCACAATTGTACCAAACATGTGAGCCCCAAAAGTTAGTGTTACTTCTCCCAGTACTTACCTCCTACCCTTTCTGCCTTCTTCAAATCATGTTTCTTTTTCCTTAGCCTGCAAAACCAACTCTTTTCCATTCCTCCAACAATCCCTTTGGTTGAATAAAATTCATTCCCTGAAAATGAGGGGTCATGCCTTCCTCTCCTGCTTCTTCAGTCACAGCACCCCCATTACTGAGAAATTGCTTTCACCAATTACAAGAATAAAGGGACCACCATACATACTCTGTTACATCAAAGAAGCCGGACATATGCTTCTACTTCAGAGCAGATCCTTTAGAAAGAACCTTAACTTTAGTTTTTTATTCTTTCTATTGATGCAGAATCCACAAATAAACACTGGTAAATTGGTTCACTGCAACTTGGAGAGAGTTTTACTTCCAGCTTTCATCCATTTAACCTTGTTTTTCTTTTTTTTTTCTGGAGAGCAAAGAGCCTTCTGTCCTTCAAGTGGAACACTTTCTGCATTTGTCTTTCCATAGAATAAATCAGCTGAGAACCCTAAGCTATGAGTCATATTTTCAAGGGCTTTAATAGCCCTCAGAACCTTCTAACATTCTATAGTGGTGGAAAGCACAATTGATTGGACACAAATACAGTTTTCTGTCATAGGTTGTGTTGTGTCAAATAACAAACTTCCCCCATTCACTCTATCCATATCATTTGTATTGCAGTATAAGCACCAGGATCCCCAGACCTTCCAATATTAGAAAGATAAACATTCCAAGAGCCTTGTTCTTGTGGACAGAAGCAAAAAAAGTGCATTTCAGAATGGGGTTTCTAATAGCTTTCCACGTAATTTTTTTCTTGGGTTGCAGAAATCCACAAAGCCCTTGACATTATTTTCTCACTTAATTTCCTTTTCATCTGAAGAGTTTTGAAAGCATTGGTTAATGTATTGTCACAAATCTGGGCCCTTCTTTGAAATGTGCATGATGTTTATGCTGGTTCATCAGGAATTTCAAACTCTATGATCAGTGGAAGTGACCACTGGAACCAGTGGAGGTCCCATTGACAAACCATCAGCTACTCAAAACTGCTCTCCAGGCAGACAATTATTTATTTACCAGTCTCATGAGTCAAATCAAGTTTCTTGCATGGGCATTTTAAAATATAATTATTTTTAGTCTTTTTCACACTGTTCAAATTTTACCAAATTGTTCTAGTAATGAAATCATGCCATTGTCACAAAGATTCTGAAGAATTACATAGAGGAGTTCCCTCTTCATTCTATTGTTATGATTTTGCCATTGGACTTGACCAGTTCTCCTTAATATCCATTTTCTAATGTGTCCATAATACTAAATAAATAGAAATTGAACAGTGTTGCATTGCTTTACTTTCTTTTCTTCCCTCTAAACAACATATTTGTTTTTCATGTTAACAGGTCCATGTGCTTCCTATAAGTGGTAGAATAAACTCAAATATTCTTGGAGAATAATCATGGATTTTTTTTCTGAATGTTTTGGGAGTTTTGATTTCACTTTCATCTTTTTAATAAAGCTTTTGTTTATTACCAGCATGAGTTTTATTCTGTTTGTCCATAACAAATGTTAACAAGTCGCAGATCACTTTACTACAAAGTTAACACCTAACTTGGTCCAACAATCTATTCCTATTTATGTTTCAAGATGAAACTTATGTGGAGATCCCCCAAGCTGGACACAAACACTGTTTAGAAGCCAGTTTTCTCATCAATTTCCCTGTTCCAAGTTCCTATTCCTCCTCCTCCTGCTCAAGCTCTCATTTAGCATGAGTTATGTCCTGCCCTGCCCCTTCAGCTGCTTTCTCAGCAGTAACATTGTCCTTTGCATCTGGATCTCAGCCACTTTTGCCTTGTTACCTCTTTCTTCTATTCCTCATCAACTTAACCTTTTATTAATCCTGTTAGAGGCACAATCTCTCAGAAAACAAATTAAGCTAAAGTTTCTGCCCAACAAAAGCAACTTTGGAGGGGCTGAAGTAGCTGAAAGACTTGCTTGCCTGCAACACAAAGTGGTTTGGAGACCTTATGGTTTCTCAGAACTGGTGTTTCCCTAAGTTAGGAGTTGCATCAAGGTCAGCAGCTTTTCCTCTGTACCTTGCCTATCTGAGATATTTTAGAGGAAGTGTTCAGAGCATCTTGTACTGTGAGCAAAAAGAGGAACATCATCAATTTCAGCCTTAGGCCTGGGTTTGCTTGACCAGTCAAAATAAGAAGGAATCCAAATTTGCAGCACTGAGGAGAGAGGAAGAAAAATCTATTGATTATTTTTCATTTGGAGAAAAAAACCCGACTCCTTACCATGCTTGAAAATTATTTGTATTAATATGCTTAATAATATATTTGAAAAATTATTATGTTTAATAACATATTTGATAAATTATTATGCTTAATAACATATTTGAAAAATTAAGTCCATTAATACTTTGGTTCCAATGCAACAAATGCAAATATTTTTAATTCCAAGGCTGTTAAAGAATTATGAGACTTTTTCCTCCCCAAACTATGAAAATTCATTTAGAACTGAATACAAAGTACAAACAGTAAATTCTGCTTTGAGACAAGAAAGAAATATAACCAGAATCTCCTACAGAGTCCCTGATGGCTGAATGTGTGAAATTAATCACTGCCAGGTGGAGAGGACAATTCTCCACGCAGTGTTGAGCTTCCTATTCTCTGAATGACAGCCAGTTAGAATAAGAGAGCCAGAGCTAATAAGAGGTGCTTTGCTGCATTAACTTTCTGATCACTAGCTGTGCACCTGCAGCAAAAAGAGTTTTGCCCAAAACCTGACCTGGGAGTACGTCTTATATAGGTATATATTAATCCTGAAGTTGCATTTCCTTTGGCTATCTTCCAAAGTGCTGTCACCATTTGTAAAACTCCTCCCTCCCCAGCATTCTTTACACTTAAGTGTTTGGTGCAGACTCTGAATTTGTGTTTTGACTGTCCTTTATTCTGTACAGGCTCCTTGGTCTTCAACCTCAAACCTTACTTTGTGGAAATACCCTATGAACCCCCTTGATTCAATATTCAAACCTTCTGCATCATTTTTTGTGATTTTTTGTGAGTTCATTCACCATCCCTCCCAAAAACATGACTCGGTGCCCAGGAAGGGGTGAGTGTGGAAGCCTAATGAAGGCATCACATGAAACAAACCCACATCAGAAAAAAAATGAGTCAAACTAAGGAACTTCTTGCCATGGTGTCGTCTGGATGCCGAACACAGAACTGCCATGCATATCAATAAAGTCCCCCCAAACCCCAAAGAAACGCAGTCCCTCCAACACAGGTTAAAAACAACCAAAAGACAGGTGAAGTCACTGAGTTGCAGACCACTGGATATTGGCATAATAAGTGTCACTGCATGCTCTTAAACTTTTCCTGGGTATCCAATATTGTCATCTGTCAAAGCAGGATGCTGGGCTAGATCATCTTTCACTCTGACTCCAAACAGTTGTGTATTTACAGTAAAACCAGCATGGATTTTGTAGACAATTACCTAAATTTTTTTTCTGCTTCAAACAATACCGGTAACATAAAGATCAAGAAAATTAGACATACATTTAAGCGAGTGTCTTTGTTTCTTCACAGAAACCAAATGTGTTCTCTTTTGCAGAGAAAGAAAAAGGATTTATTTTATTTAAGCTTCCTCTCTCTTCACAAAATGGTGGTTAAAAGAGTGATACACCTCTGACTTTTGCTGGGGTGAAAACTTTCCTCTTTATCTCCAAATCAATGCTAGCTGTATTAAGTCCTCCAGCTAGTGGTCAGTGGTCTTCTAATCATCTTACACTGAAGGATACACACAAAATCAGTCATGACCATCCTTTTTTCTGTCAGAACTTCCCTCTGACTGGATGACCAACAAGACTGCTTTGACATGAAGCAGACATAAAATTAGCTGCAAATTTAATTCCTCACACTGATCCATATATGGTTTAAAGGAATAATGTGGCTTCAATAAAGGTAGATACTTGTGAGGTGAAATGTGCCAAATACTGGATGTACATTACCCGTCCTGCAGTTTAGAATAGGAAATGTAGAATAAGCATTATAAACTAGCAACTAGCAGGCAAAATATTGAAAAAGAGCATGTGCTTTTTTCCAGATGGAATTCATTTTTTCATACATACTTCTAAACACTTGAGAAGTTTTGGGTTTCATTTTTCTTTGTCATGGATATATAAACACGCATATGAAAAAATGAAATATTTGAAAGTCATACAGGACACATGACGAATTTAAGAAGCCCTCTTCTGTAAGCATGTTTGCCTAATGAATTTCTTATCCAGGTTTTAAAATATGTCTCTATGTTCCCTGACACTCAAATGGCAGTATTTAAAATCACTGCTAAGAAGAAGGTAAGCTTGTTTCAGTGCTGTCAACTATGTCTTCATACCTTTATCTGGAGTTTTCATATGCTACAAAGTTCCGTGACTGCTTACCTCATATTCACAGAAATATTTCAACATTTTCTGAAGTTCAATCAGAAAAATCTTTCAGGATCAACGTGTGTGCTAGGGCAGGATTAAGCCAGTTCTTGGTAGTGCACTGAATTAGTCTTTCTGTCAGCCTGATTACTTTAAGCTCTATTAAAGAAAAAAAAGTTCACTTCTATTAGGAGTGAAACTTTTTTCTAAATATGAACTTGATGCCAGGACTTCAAGCAATTTACAACCTCTTCTCTAAAGTGCATGGTCTCATCTATTGATCTCAGTAAACCACTCATTCTGAGGTACAGCTATTCTGGTTACCTCGCTGCTGTTTGCTTGCAAAGCATAACTGGGCTTCACTGTTTATGATACAGTGATTAAAGGAACACTTGCAACTCATCCCAGCATCCAGCCTTACTCCTATACATAGTACTCCTGTTCTAGCTGTGGTGCAATTACTTTTGCTCTCCAGTCACTGAAGGGAGCTTGCGTGGGTGACAGCACTGCTGCTACCTGTCCTGCTGCTTTATCAGAACGCTGTGCCTGAAAACTAATGCCTGCTAAGAACTGGGAGAAACTCCCCATTTTTCATGTGGGAGCAGAAAAAAGCAGAGGTAGATGACAACTTCACATATTATTAGAATGGCAAACCATAGCAGAAAGAAACTGGAACACTAAGTAGGGCTAGGTCTTTGGTTGGTATACATTTATGCTGATTAATTTACTTTGGAAGAGTCCATTCACTTCAGCTGAGGCTCTGGGTCTTTAAAGATTTGAAAAAGCATTGCTTATAAATAAGTAGATTTTCTGTGAGATCTTTTCCTTTTGATGAGGATTATCTTACTAGTGTAGATTTCAAGGAGCAGCTTTTAAAGTCCGTGTTATGTAGTACTTTCTTCTCTGCTTGCTTGTTGGTTTATTCTTCTGTTCAGCAATGTGTCAGTATGACATTTTTGATGCAAGGCAGTTCCTGTCTGCGCTTGGAGCTGCTGCACCTTGGGCAGTGACAAATTCTAGACTGATTAATGCTGCACACACTCCACAGAACATCCAGTTCCTACGGACACCGACGTGACTGCAACAGCCACAGGATCTGATGGGTCTCTAGCCTGCCCTGAAAAATATTACAGCCCACACCAACTGCTTTCATTATATAATTATTATTTTTTAATTTGGATCTAATAATGAGCTTCTCTGTATGCTGGTTAACACTGTTAAATGTTAATGCTGCCCACAATACTTGGTGTGTTTTGTTCCATAAACCTAACAAAGTGTCTGTGCTCTCTTGCCAGCCACAGATTTATTGGGGTATGGATTGCACATATTAAACACAGTCATCAGGCCACAAAGGTTCCATCACAAGCTGCCTACAAGCTAACATCATTAAGAGGCAGACTTCATATATCTTCATGACTGATACGCCAATCTTTCCCACTCCATTGACTAATGAATTGACGTATGCAATGTTCTTCTACATTAGTGTGCATCCCTTTGATTTACAGCACCATAGCAGGGGGCTGTAAGCACTCAGATACTGATGAATTCCAGACAGCACTTGCACCTGCCCGAGCAGGACGCTTCCCTCTAAGGAGAACAGTGCTTGCATCCCAGAATTGTACATAATAAACACGGTGGGCTTCACTGTCTGCATTTTCACCTCTACAATGCCATCAGACTGCTTGTCTTCCCAAGCCAAATTCCCTAGCTGCTATAAATCATGACACATCGATTTACATTGTTTGTTCTCAGCACTGTGCCTGAGCCTTTTGGTTTGTGTGCTTTAAAGATGCATCTGGGGGCCACCAATGTATGCTTCCTCCTGAGGTGCGCCAATGCCAGGGAAAAGGGCTCAAGAGGGGAACAGTGGATTTTTGCACACAATGAGTGTCAGCCCTGCTAGTCTGCAGCTGTGGTGAGAAAGCAGTGGCCACTGGCCCAGCACTGCCCCTGTGAAATGAGAGGAAGAATGAGGTTGTGAAAAGATGGGGAGTAAAAGGAGATTTGGCCCAGAGCTTTTGTCTGTTGAACCAAATGACTGGCTACAGGCTCATGCTTTGATGGGAGCCTTGTATTTATGTTACCCACAGCACAGGCTACCCAGTTCTAATGACTGGCATGAAATACAGACTAATTTCAACCCTTTGCAAGCTGCCATCACACAAAACAGTCATCTTCCAGTCCAGCACTAAATCTGTCTGATGAAGGAAAAGAAAGCTATCCCGAATACCATCCGTTCTGAGTGCAGGGAAAGGCAGGAGCAATTGCTTAGATGTGTCCTGGATGAAAGACTGAACAAAATTTGCATTGGGAGTTTATAGTGTACTGAGATAAAAAAATAGGATGTGAAAACATTTTAAAAGTTAAAATAGGAAATTCTTAATTTATGTAGCAAATAAATCAGAATTTTAAGACATCTGATAAAAGATGTACCACTAAATCATGCTGATCTTACCTCAAAGAGATATATTCCAGGCTCTGACACAACATTTCAATGAAGGCTGAAATATATTACTCTTTGTAGATTCTTGGTTTGTTTATTTTAATTTTGAGCTGTCTCATATATTTATACAAATATCAGTGAGGTGTCATAAATTTACACCTGGCAAACCAGAGGATATGGAGACACAGGCAAGTTTCTTCCTGCTACCTATGGAAGAATAATTGAAAAGAAGACCTGACAACACAGTTTAACATGAGGGCAAAAACACTTCTTTCATTTAGCTCACTTACTAAGGCGGCCACCTTTCTTAAAAACTAACTGCAAACCCCTGCCATGACTAATACACCTAGTAACTGTTTTCAAACAAGTGGAATTTTTGTCATTGAAAACAGAAAAAGGTTCCCCTGGATGGAGAGAGATTAAGATCAGGGGAAGAAAATTCCATAATCCCCTTTAAATTAAAAGGTCCAGAATTTCATTGAAAATACAGGAAAACAAAGGGGAAAGTATTTTAGTTTTCCAAACTCTGACTTTCTGGAGAGAATCTTGAGGATAATAGAAGCCAGTTGTTAGTTTTTGTAGTTGGCAAAATTTGAGGCTGGAGAATGAAGGAAAAAAATCAAATAAAGAGTTATATCACAGAGGAGATTGTTACACTCCTTGCAATCAAAATTAGATCATTTTTCAAAGCTGCTAGAAATAATGTAAGCTGCTTCTGGGCATCTTTAATTTATGTGACTGCTACTGGCAAAGCAAATAAGGTGTTTTGATACTGTTCTTAATAGCATTACAGGGATAAAATGTGTCACAGAGTGACATTGCCCTACACAGCACTGCAGCACCAGTTATGCAGAGAGTAAAATAAACCTTTCCTTTTAATATCTAGCTAATGTTGTCCTTTGCTGTAGATAGAGCATAGTTATTATGCTGAACTAAGTAACAGAAGGAAGTTATATGAAAACCTAGGTAAATTATAAATTAAACTTCTGATGTGTGCTGAACACACCTTTTCATACAATCTTCACAGAGATAATTACAGAAAACAAGGCTGACTTGAGGCTGGAGCTGAATTTCATCATGTAGCAGCACAGGAACTATCTGGGGAGATATCTGGGAATATATTGTGCCACATGGAATGAAGGAATGAATTGGTGGGTGTGAGAAGAGGGGAAGACACAGGGATGGGTGTGAGGCACTGGGAGGGAGCACTATTTGTGCACAGTGCTGGGAGAGTTTGTGCTGTGTACCTGCATCCAGGTGTGATGGGGATCAACTTCCAGCAAAGTCTGTGGAAGCAAAAAATCACAGGTGCCAAAACAAGCGGGACTATCTGCTCACTGAAGGACTCGGTTGAAAGAAAAACAACCCTTCCTTCACCTGGCCAGCAAGTACAATGGGGTTCAGCAAAAGAAGAGAAGCAGTGGAGGGAAAAATGGAAGTCCTTCATGACCAGGACTTCCTCTCTAAAGGACCAGCCTGTGCACTCCCTTTCATGGCAGGAGTCCAGATCTGTTTCCTCTGCAGAGGAGGTTCATGCAGAGAAAAGGTCCAGGGAGCCTTGTGGGAAATATTTCCTTAAAGAGTGGAGGGAAGAAATACAAGTGAATGGTTTGCTGAAATAAGTTCTTTCATTTAAATGAATTTCCACCATGCATTATGTTTTTAAATCTCTCTCTTAGTGTTCTTACTTGGCCTGTGGGAGCCTTGATGCCTTGGTTTTCAGAAACTTTCCTATGTTCAATTTGTGAAAAACTACATTATTTTTACTGGAAACCTCTTTCCTAGATGTCATTAAACTATCCTGAATTTACTTTCTTTTTGATGTTCATATTGCCTTGAAAAGTTTCACTCGAAATTTCTGTTCAGTCCCACTCTGCTTCAGATCTGCTGGCTTCTTCACTGCCCTAACCCTCAAGGCGTTGCTGAAAAGAAGAGTCTGAATTTGTCAGTCTGGTGTTGCAGAGAGCAAAAAAGTGGATAAACTCAGTATTGATCAAACTGCTCTTTCTCATATACACAGCTTCCCCATCTCTTTGGAAGGTGTAGGAACTTTTTCATTGTAAAAAAAAAACCAAAATCCAAACCTAAAGAGCTTGCTGGGAGTACACTGACAGCAATCAACAGAAAGTCTTAAAAAGCTTCTGATAACATGAAGCACAGTTAGGATTTGTTTGCATAAACAAACTTACAGAAAAAAAGTGTTTTGGTCAATATGCTGTTCACTGAAAACACTGCAAAAAATTTAAACTCTCTAAGTTTCCAGTGAAACATGCATTGTGCACTAAAAATATCAATGCACTGGTTTACATACGACAACATCCTGTATCCAGCACCCAGCAAAGCAGGGCTGGGCCTTCCCTGCACGCCTCTATAAACCCTGCACAAGTCTCTCTGTACCTCCAGCACCATCAAGCATATACTGTTATTGTGGCTCCTGTGACAAGCTTCTTCCTTCTCATTAGCTACAATTTAGAGGTGGGAAAAGAAAAAAAAAAACTACAAAGTTTGATCTGAGATGACAAGGCTAATTTTGGAAAAAAATGTCCTTCTACTTCTCCAGTTGTCAGGCCTAATCTAAAGCAAGCGCAGTGTGCAGATAGTAAACATAATATCCTCCTAATTATATTAAATTACCTCTCAGGAGCTGCTCTGCCCTCTTGTCAAAGGCCAGGAACTGGCTTTTAATGATGAATGTGAACCTCAGTGGGACATTCTATATCATCATTTAGTTCAGCAAATGTAGCCCAGATCAGTTGTATAGGTGTAATTAGATGCTGAAAAATAATTACTTTGGCCTTACCATTAAAAATTTCTTGCTCGTATCCCCTTGTGATCTATGAACAAATTACTTTATTAGGAAATCATTAGAGCTCAATTTGTCTCTATATACTACAGACATCAATATTCATTTCTCATAATGGAACCACACATTCTTGCCATAAATTTGGAAAACTACATAGCAGATACCAGTTTGGAGTCATTACTGACCTTAACAAAAAGACTGTTTTTACATAGTAAGTTGTTTTTCTTCTGCTGCAGCTTCCAGCAGAAAGCTGAGCAACATGAGCTTTATGGTTAGGCCATTAGCTCAGACAATCTTTGTGATTTTATGCACCGCTGCACGGGGAGAGTTTTTGTGTGGCTGATCCCTTTGTGCTACTGCAATATCCAAGTTTGGGTCATTAGGAGCAAAATAGCTCCCCAGACAAACTATACTGTTATGAGAACACTACTATTGTCAAGGCCCTGAAAGCATCCCAGGTGACTGGCTCCAGCTGTCAGCCTGTGCCAGGCAGCAGGGAGGCATCCCCAGATGCCTACAGGCTGACCTTGGCTAGGGTTGACCCATCTCACAAGACCCACAGCAGCTTGCTCTGCTGTGACAGTGAGCTCAGGCCCCCTTGCAACTTTAGTTTTGTACCTATTTCTCTGCAGATTTCTCTGAGCAATGAGAAAGCAGGTGACTCCAATGTCCTTAGTGCAGGGACATGGTATAGTTTCAATTCATATATAGCAGTTAACTGATTTTTTGACCATTAGGATTTACAAAGCAGATGTGAGGAGGAAAAGAGGCCATCAGTCAGATGCCAGGTCACCTCCTGTTACAAATTACCTTCACATAGTTCAGCCTTTAGCTTTCACACAAGTTCAAGGCATCACTGAAATTTATCATTGCAGGACTGAGCAAAAAAGCTTCAGTGAATTCTCTGCAGTGGTGGTTGGATAGTCACTTGCTGTTGAAAAAAGTCAGTAGAAAGCAGATGCCATCTCAGTACTTCTCTGAACATCACACACCTCCATGCAAGTACTCCTTACACTCGAGCTGCTAAATTTCCATTTTGATGTCTGCAAACAGTCCTTCATTTTACAATGTGGCAATTTTTTTCTGGATTTGGTATACCACAAAATTTTGTGAAAAATATTAATAAGAACTATGTCTATAACCAACAGAATTCATAATCACTTCAGAAAAAAGGCAGTAGTGGGTTTTAAAAAATATTGCATAGAGCCTGATAAGGACTGAGAACAATCTCAGACTATTGATTTTATCTTCCATTTCATCAGACACATATAAGCATCTGTTTCCAGTTATAAATTTGTCAATCTAGAATCACATCCTTTGCGTTGTCCATATACTTGTGGTCACTGCAGTGGAGTTGCCTCTGCCATGATTTCTGGTTCAGAAGCTACCAGAGTCCCACCTTCTCCACTCATGACCCTTTTGAACCCCTCTGACAAAGGGCCATATCACAGGTATCAAGGCTGTTCAAGCTGTTGAGAAAATGCAACACAAGTCATGGCACTCAGCTAAGAGGAAATTAAATGCCAGACTCTCTGTGCTCCCTTGCAAGTACTTAATCTATGGCACTGGAGTTCTTAAAATACTGAGTAGACAATAAGCATTTGAGGTCAAATTCTCACACAAAAGGAGCACAGTGCATAAGTCATCAATACAAGTAGTACAAATCATCTGAATAGGCAGCTGGGAAATGACAGCTACTTATATTATGAAACTTAAAAAAGGAAGAAAAAATAAAGGTGGATTTTTATCTTTTGGGTTTATGAGGCTGTGTCTGATGGACCACAAGGTCTTGCTAGGCTAGATGGGCCAAATTCCTCCCTGGGGTAATGGATAGGTTTGATTGCCTCCCTTCAGAATGGTTTGAACCAAGAGAATAATGTATGCTACAGCACTAGTTCAAGGTATTCCTCTATTAAGACCTGCCAGGCCTCAAACAGTATATTAATCCCAAGACCAGGAAGCATATATTCAAAATGACAGAAAGGAGTAGAAAGAATAATATAGTACAGAAACAAGCAGAGAACGAGTGCTCTCAGCCAGCACAAACAACGACGACTAAAAAGCTCAAATCTTGGCATGCTGCAAAAGGCATCTTCCAATTATACTAATTTTTTTATCTTTACTTTGCTTGTCTGACACCCCCAGCTTGCAGTCAAATCCCACCAGCATGTCTGGAACAACACTCAGGAAGGGACTCTGCTTTGCTCAGGGGCAAGTGTCTTTAAACATTATTCCATCTCTCTTTAAGTTACATAAATTTCTCTTGTTTCCTGATCACCTCCAGCTCCAAGTTCAGTCTGATGGACTGACAGCTGTTCTTGAAGCTGGTTATTACTCAACAATTGCATTCAAGGTCTTGAAATGAAAAGAAACAGGTCTCCATTTCAACCTTGGAGAAAGTAATTCTCAAACCAAGGTACCCTAAAGCATTCCAGTGAAGGCGAGGACATTCTTGTAAAGTGATTTAAGCCTCTGCTAACAGAAGGCTTTCCTGGACTTAGAATACAGGTTGGAAAACATTTCTCTTGAAGGTTCATTGCCTTAAATTTACCTTTTACTTTTTTGACTCACAGCAATCAACCAAGAGTACACAGTTGCAAAAGCATTAAATAACACATGCTATGTTCAAGATGACAAATATGGAATATGCCATTGATGTTCTTTCTGCAGTTTTATTATTTTGTTATTGACCTTTCTAAGAGGAAGAGGTTTTGATTGTGAAAAAAAAGATTTTGCAATTGGTGGTTAAAATACAACTTTCTGAGGTCCATGCTTCCCTCTGGATTCACTTGTCTTCCTTACCTTTTCTCTTTCTGCTTGTGGGTCAAACCAGTCTGTTCCCAGCATTGAGCACAAACAGATAACAAGAGAAGAAAAAATAATTTGTACCCATTTTACATCCACCAGTGCACTGTGGATGGGCAAAGAATCACTTTTTTTTTCAAACCTGACTCTGACAACTGCCACTTGTTGGCTGACAGTACAAGAATACAGGAAAAGTCAGTGAAGAGTCAATGCCATCTGTTTCAGGATGCTGTGTATTTATCTGTTTTCCTAGACTGCTTAGTCATTTTTTGCTGTTGGTTACCCATTTTTAGGTGCAAGAACCATTTAGCTCTTTTTTTCATGCATCTAACCTGTTCCTAAATCTTGCTTTATACATTCTACTGGAGCGGCTGCTTCTTCTCCCACTGCATTGCTATATGGTTACATAAATTAAATTTCATCTCCATTTTGTTGTCCTGTACATTAGCAAGTGATACAGCTCAGTAAAACAAGATTTTAAAATGACCCAATTTTAGAGTGAACCAGTTGATGTTAGAAATCCAATATTCTTAGTATATACATTTCATGTGTTGTTAGGGGATGTTACTTTGGTCTAGCCTGAGCTCATGTATTGAAATGTATTTTGTATTCAGAGTATATCATCCAGCTTAGTTTCCCCCAGACTGCAATGCAGATTGTACATGCTAAGATTTTTGGCAATGGGGAATAAAGTGCAGTCATTGAGAATCAAAACATTTGCTTTGAATGCACATGCCCAATAAAACCTAAAATGTTAATGTGGACACTCCCCCCAATACCTTGTCTCCCTATTACACTGATAAATCTCTTAGAATCAGCAAATTTTATACTTCACTGTTCACTCTATTTTCCATGTTATTCATAAATACATTGAATTTGAAAATGCACTCTCAAATTCATGTCAAGATAACACATAGCTCCTCCTGAAAAGCCACTCTTTTGATGGATGAGTCAGCTTTATCTCCTAATCGTCTTGGAATTAAAAATGTTGGGCCATGAGTCATGTTTGAAAGTGACAGTTTCAGCTGTTAGTCTGACAACTTTACATTAACTCTCTTGGGCTGGTCTTTTCCTCTCACAGCATGTGAAACCCACATAAGCAAGGTCAAATTGTATTAGGACAAGCTTCAACCTGTCCTACCTTAAACCTCCTGTTTAGCCCTGTTTGGTATCTGCCAACACCCCCATACCCTGTCCTTCAGACCTGCTCCCCAGCTGGCTGGTCCCCAGTCCCTATTGTTGCAGAGGATTAGTCTATCTAAGGTGCAGGACCTTGCACTTGCCCTTGTTGGATTTCCTGAGATCCCTGTTGGTCCATTCCTCCAGCCTTCCTAGGTCTCTCTGAAAGGCAACTCTGCCCCTTGACTGCACCGCCCCCCCCCGCCCAAGTTTGGTGTCAGCTGCAAAGTTGTTAAGGGTGCAAACTTGGTTTCCTCCTCCTGGTCATTGATAAAGATATTCATCAGGAGAGTTTCTAACAACACAGAACCCCCCAAGGTACTCATAACCAGTCTGGAGCTACAGCTCCAACCATGTAGCACTGTGTACTCTAATACTGTGTATTCTAGTATAATACTGTGTTGTAAAAAAATCAAGAGGTTCTTTTTTTCATCTCCAAATAGATATATTTCTAATTATGTCAGTATTTATGCAAAAAATTTAATAGTTTTGGTATCTGAATTTATGACTGTTGTAAATAAGATTGTCCTACAATGACTTCTGTTTAACAGTAAAGGTCATGTAAAAATGCCATCATAAAGCTCACTCAGGAGAGCACTAAATTAGCAATAGTTATTTGTCTTTGTGCCTTTGTATGAAGTCTTATGATGTGTACTATTAAATGAGGAATGTGATAAGAAGGTGAAAAATGTAGAACAGCATCAACATCAGTATTAATGGAGCAGCAATAATACAGAAAATCAAGTTATTGTTATTTCAAAAACCATGTTACAATTGGAAAGGAAAATCAGAGGAGGGGAAAGAAGATGGCCATTTCAGACTGCTGATTTTTCAGGAAGAATTAGCATTGCCATTATGTAAAATTTTATAAAATTACTTAATTACTTTTAAATGTAAATGTACACACTTTCAGTTTTCTTTTTTTTTTTTTTTTTTTTTTTTTTTTTTTTTTTTTTTTTTTTTTTTTTTGTTAAAGAGTATAACAAGACAGAGATGAACCAATCTGGAAATGAAAACAAGTTGAAAGCTGTATGATCAACTTAGATCTTCAGACATTCAAGAACAGTTGTTTTTTTGCTGTTGGTCTTTCATCTTATGTTCCAGCCTTGGGGTGAGGGCAGAAAAAATATAAATACTGTATGAAAGCTTGGGTTGTTCCTGAGCTCTTTTTATGACAAGCAGAAGAAAGAAACAACAGAAGTCTACAGAGGGAGAGATATTATAGAAATTCATGCTCAGTGATAATTTTAAATGTTGCTTGGTGAGATATTAAAGCATGTTTCTAATGGGCTCTGACAGATAACCCTTGACAAATTTTGCTGCACTGTGCACCTCTCAGGTTGTCTGTGTCACCTTTCTGATGAAGGATACCACCGGAGGGCAGAGTCTGGAAGAACAGAACTGCTGCCAACTGCTCAGTTGCTCCCAAAACTACACCTTAGCCAAAATAAACAGTTAAGTTTATGTTAATGTGGACACTCCCCCCAATACCTTGTCTCCCTATTACACTGATAAATCTCTTAGAATCAGCAAATTTTGTACTTCACTGTTCACTCTATTTTCCATGTTATTCATAAATACATGGAATTTGGCTTAAATAGAAACTGAAATGACAGACTGCAGGCAGGAGCAGTGAACAGTGTAGTTCAAGAAGGTATTTGCTTTGGTATCTTTGACCATCAGATTAAGATGGTTCTGCCTGTCTGCTTTGGCCTAATGACTTATTTCTGTCTGTGCTTCTGCAACTGGTGCTCTAAAATGGTCCTTGCAAGACATAGATGTTTCAAACCATAAGCCAGCTCTTTAGTAATTCTGATTTTATACAAGATGAATAGAAGTAATGGACATACACCAGAAAATTGTATTTACTCCTGCCATCACTATATACATACATCACCTTTATAAGGATGCAGCTGATACACAAAAAAATACTACATTACCTTACTGTCTAGAAATTTCATTGTGCAGGTAGGCTGTTTTGAGCTGCATTCTCTCCATAAGAATTCAGTAGAGCTGTGGGGAGGACTTTCTCATGCCATTAAGGAACTCAGAAATAAGCCCTATTTTGCAGCTGCATTGAAGAAAAATAATGATAGTTCACCATTAAAGAGATGTTACAGAATTTATTTTTTGCATGTGAAATATTTCATATGTTTTAACATTATTCTGTAACAGAATATTTTTACAATATTTTGAAAGCAAAATATTGAAATATCTTATTATGAAAATATGACATTTTGCCTTTTCTGCAATTTACTTCTTTGTTGCAGTTTTGGGAGATTTTTTTATATATATATTACTTTCAGAATTGGCCTTACTTCAAGAAAGGTTGGGATTTGAGCACAGCCTCTTAAGAACTGCTCAAATCACCAATTTCTGGAGTAGCATTGACATATACCCAGATACAATACAAAGATAGAAACTTTCAAATATGTATTTACTGACTTAAAGTACAGGATGGGGAGTGAAATAACCTGGGATCTCTTCTTTACCTGGAACTAAATTCACTTAACATGAGATATCTGACAGACCAAAACTGTCAGGTTGGACTCGATGATCTCAGAGGTCTTTTCCAACTTCATTGATTCTGTCATTCTGTGTTCTCTTGATGAGCAATTTGAAGGAGCTCTTTGAGAAAATGTGGTGAAATAATCTTCCTCAACCACCACGTGTTAATAATAAAAGCACGATGGTATACCTGATCCTGATTGTTTTTAATGTATTATGACTGCTTCACATGGAAGATGTGATATTAAACTTGCTCAGAATATTTCCTTTCTTCAGGGTTTTGAGTGGTTTTACAATGTTTCAACAGCTCTCTACTAATTATGGAAATAAATCCCATTAGATGAGAATAGGTAAGATTTGAGATGTGATTGCTTCTAAACAAATTACAGCAGGTATTTTGTCAAGGCTTCAACTAGAACACTATATCCAATCTGAAGGCCAAAATTATGAAAGATAGCAAAGATGCTTGATAAGAGAAAAGAAGACTAACAAACATGATGTATTTTAAAAAGGTTTGTATTTGGTTAATCTACAGAAGAGAAAAAGGATGTGTAACCAGAGAGAATGATAATATTTGTTGTCCGAGTTCACTGCAGGTTGGATAAGAGGAAATAAGTTTAATTTGCAGCAATTTAATTGCAGTCATTTAATTGAGGAGATTTGGTTTAGACATCAAGAAATACATTTTAATTAGGGAAGTAAATGAATATGAAGATTGAAGTAGATTGTTGGTTGCAGAATCTCTAGGACTATCTGAAGAACAGGACAGATGAATAACTCGGCAGCAGTTTTGTCATTGAAACGAAGAGTTGGAGATGAAGAGTTTCTGAGGTTCCTTCTGGAATGTATTCTATGTTTTATAAGTCTATTTACAAAATATACTAGAGCTGAAGAGACATTGGAAATGCAGATGGACAATTCTCACACCACACCTCCAACCATCCGCAAAGTAATTCTCTCCCCAAACCTTGCTGCATATAGATGTACATTTAGAAAACATTGCTGTGTTGACACTCTTTTCCATGTTTGATTTGATTTTGACAGATTGCTGTGAACAAATTCTATTAACCACAAGTGCTGAGAAAACACTTTAAAGCTGTTACACAGAAATACACCTTGAAAGTGAATAGAAAAAAAAATCACAAGAAATGCTATTTACGCTAGTAGGCTGAGTTATATGACAAGCTCAGCCATTCAAAGAAGAAAAAAGCTAGGGGGCAAGACTGCTACTTCTGATCGCAAGGTGTGAACAAGCTTCGTGAACAGTTTCTTGGAAGAATGCAGGGAAGGAAGCTACAGTCTTCTCATGGGCTGTTTGCACACAAAACCAAACTTGATGGATAGATTTTTAAGGGCTTAATAAGTTAAATTTGTCCACTACTTTGTCTTTTGGTTTCCCTCAGTGTTAGTGTCCACTTAAAGAAATTTCTAATTCGAGAAAGATTTTTGAGAAGGCGAATCTAACAGAGGAGAGACAGTTTTATTGTGGCTAGGTAAGTGAGTCCATGGGAATGAGGACAAAGAAATCTTTCTCAAAGTCCTGACTCCAATAAAACCTTCTTTCTTTCTGGTTACCTGTGATAAAACGTGAAAGCAATGACTTTATCATGCACTGAAGAACACCCTGGGAAACTCAGCTTGAAAAAAAGTGGATGATACTGTGGTGGAGGTGATGGGGCCCATATCTGTTAAAAAACAAACCTAAAAAGGACAACATAACACCCTGACTCCAGAAAGCAGTAATCCTGCTGTGGCTGTGACTACTGCCTGTAGTTTGATGTGGTGGGTGGCTCTTCTCCCACTCTCCCCCATCTGCTCCCCCATCTGTTGGATGGTTTTCCTCTCTTGCCCTTGCCCCAGAACTGATTGGCAGGCATTTGGCAACAGACATCAAAGTGAAAGTGACTGATGAAAATTCACGGCTTTGCTATTTCTCAGTACCTTTGACAACAGGGAGAGGAGAATGTGCATTTATGAGTAAACATTATTATTTGTAGAACAGAGAGCCTCCACTGGCAACTGCTACTGCTTATGAGCAGGTGCTGATCACTATCCTACTGACAAAGATTTGTAATTCAGCTGTTATTCCAGAGAGCCCTTTATGAACCAGAACTAATTTGCAATTGGGACAATGCTTGCAGAATGCTTTGTATATTGGACTTGGTTTGCCTTTTACCATACTGAGTGTTTTTGCCTTTATTGTGACTTGTTCTAACATAAATCTGAACATTTTCTAACATAAATCAAAAAGTAATAGAGAAACAGATTTGTTAACAGGTACTGATCTGAAGACTTGAACCTTCCCTAACCTTCAGTTAGGGAAGTCACTCTATTCAGTGACATAGAACCCCTCCCCAAAAAAATCATTTAGCATAAAAAGACCGACCCTTCATGACCTCAGGAAAAAGAGTAAGCCGTTTGACTGATGTCTGCTGAGAATGGGGAAAATAATTACTTGCCTACTTCAGGTTTCTTGATGCTATTGAAGAGAAATGCTGCCAGGAAGACATGTTTTCCTGGCTACCACTTGTGCTAGAACCCACTTGCTAGGCTTGCCTGGCTACAACCATTGCTTTTTGGAGAACATTGATCTCTGCCTTTGTTGAACAGGAGGAAGAGCACAGCCCCCTGAGCCAAGGAGAGTTCTATAAAGTAGTAGTGAGAAAATTTCAAAGAATCACAGAATGGTTTTATTTGGAAGGAATCCTAAAGATCATCTACTTCCAATTACCTGCCATGCACTTTTCATGGAGAAAACCTCTAGTACACCAGGTTGCACAAAGCCTCCTCCAACCTGTCCTTGAACACTTCCAGGCACAGAGCATCCACAACCACTTAGCCTGTTCAAGGAGGTGGGAGGTTTCATGAGTGCCCATAGAAGTAGATAGGAGAAATTTTTATTTTAAATCTCACATTACTCATACACGCAATCACCTCAAAAAAGATCCTTTTCTTTTTAAAGTCCTTTGAAATTTCCTGCTTTCAGAAAAAAAATCACATTTGCAAAATTTTTTGTGGAGTGAAACTTTAGTCCTAGACATTGGTCTAATGAATATGGAATGAAGGATATGTGCTTTCATGCTTTCTCATCTCTCTCTGACCACATGCATTTTCAGCAGGGATTTTCCTGGGTTGTCTTGTCTGGTGCTGCATGCATTGTCCTTCTTACCAACAGTAATTAATGCTGTTATTATTTTGTTAAAAGGAAAGAGGGGAAAAATATAAAGGCTTTATAGGAAGAGACAAGATAGTTGGGAAGGACAGGGAGATCCCAGCTCCCAAAGACACGCACATGTCTTGCTGATTGTTCTTATAAACAGAATGTGTATGTATGAGCCTAAGAGAAAGGCATAGGGAAATAAATACCTCTTAGTGCTCCAACTTGAGAATTTTATTTGGCCTCCAGAGTACTCAGTGGTAATGGATCTGTCAGAGAGAGACACTTAAAATTCAGCCTATAGCACAACCTCAAAAGTCTTTGAGAAGCCTTTCCCCACTGCAAGGCTCTCACTCATTTTATGGCATACAGCTGCCATGTGTGATTTTGCACAGGATGGAAGCAGGCTTTTGGAAGGGGGAAGCCCTTAGGACCACCTGAACTTTGTGGCTTTCAGGAGACTATTTTAAAGCAAGACTTGATCTCCACATTAGATACCTTCGCAATATAGATTTCTATACAAATAACAGCCCCAGAGGCAGTTCAAAATCTGTGTGGAGACCAGTCAGTGCAAACCCTAAATTATTATTCTGCTTGTTTTGCTTATTAAGATTATACCTTAGTGACTGAACTCATTATTATACAATGCAGGCAAAACAGCTTATGCTGTGTCAAAGCAGCGAGCACTTCCCTCGATATAAAAAGAAAATTAGCTTTGCAACACTGACCAAGACAGCTAATGAACCACTCTTCTGCAACATTTGCAATTTGCAGAACCACAAGTTAGCACTCTTCCATGTAATGACCATTTGCTATACAGTATACATTACAAAAAATATTGCAAAAGCACTAAGTCTTCACTTTCTCCATAGGCGATGAAAGATGGAAAAATAAATCAGGTGAATTCTTGATGGTCATTATGTTGTTCATGTTTGTTCAGAATGACACTGGTGAAATATGAGTTGTTAGCCTTGACTATAAAGACACACAGCTAAGATAAGGCAGCAGTTGTTTGAATCTTCTGATAAAACAAAGTGCTGTCTCTGCTTTTAGAGTTGCTATCAAAATATCTCCTCTGGACATGACTACTCTAGTATTGGTTCCCTGTGCTGTTACCTGAAGCTCTGATGGGTGCCATAGAAAGCATAAAAAAGCATACCACACATCACCCTAACAAGCTGACAAAACATAGACAAGCGTTAGATGAAGGACCTTTTCAAACCTGATGCTTCCCAAGATGCCCATTAACAGCTGAGACAGCAGAGATTTGACCTGATGTAAAGCAATTGGACAGGAATTGACTTGTGTCTGTGTGTCTGTGTGTGCATGTGCAGCACTGTGACAAGCCACAAACTTCTTTTTTATAACTCAGCCATAAACATTTGCTCCAGGCAAAACACAGCACACAGTGTTCCATCTAGGGAGAAATTTTTTGTTTAAACAAATTTAAAAATATCAGTTTGCTCTTTTAGCTTCAAGAGAGCCAATATTTCCTGTTCCCCTCCTCTACCATACAACCACACCACTCTGCATATCATTCAGTTGGGATTTGATTTGAATCAATTTGCCAAATTATTAGTTCATAAAACAGAGAAATGTCTTTGTAATTCTTTTTTGGTGGAAGTTTAGTTGTTAGAACAGAGAAATACATGGTGTGAGGTCAGGGTACCTGCTTGTGACTGTGCAGAGTTTCCCAAGACGTGTGATCTCCTCTTTGCTTGTCCCTGTACTGATAGGCACAGCTTAACTACTGCTGTAGAAATTCTCCCCTGGTCCTGGAAATGTCATGGTAGCAAATTGACCCCAACAACATTTGACTCTCATCTCCTCACATTTACAAACTTCTCTGGATTTGCTATGACAGCATATTTGAATTTGCAAACTCTGGAGGAGCAGAACTACCTCAGATAGCTTACTTTTTATTGCCTTCTTTTCAAATGTTCAATACAAAAACTGCATTCCAGCAGGAAGAAAGGGAAGTTCTGTATTGCAAACAGGACAACAGAAGCTCACTAAAAACAGAAAACTAACCACAGAAAATACAGGCCTGGAAAGCCCCTGATGCTGGTCCCCTGGTCCTTGTGGGTAGCTGAGGTGAGGCAGAAGGAAGCAGAAAGTCACCTCTGTCCTACAGAATTCCCCAGTTCTGACTTCCAAAATGGAATCCTGATTTTCCACTGGAGCTGGAAATCCAGATCACTAATGCTTTGCCTCCTACTTGAGGTGAGCAACAGGGGTAAGGACAAGTAGATGAGCAATTAGTGATGTGCTGATAAGTAATTGACATTTCTGATTTGATTTGAATGAGGATGACATGGGTGAGAAGCCATATGCAAAAAAAGGATGAAATTTTCCGGCTTCAAAAGGAGAGAGGGGAGGAAGACACAGTGACAATATGGTCCTCTGTCCTGGAAAGGCCACTGAGAGCCATTCCTTTTTCAGCTCAGAGCTCTGTGGTTCATTGGGGAATGTGGCTGTTCTCTGGCTCATTGTATTTGTGGGATATTGAGAATACTTCAGCAACAGTTTTCACCTCAGGAAGGATGCTGGCTCATGCAGACTTCTGAACATGCAGTTCTGTAAAGCTGATGGTTTGTAACCCTTTGAATCTCAATCATTATTCTCTTCTATTTGCTAGTTTGAAATATCTTCAAAATTTGTAGGGTAAAATATGATTTGTAAGCCTCATATAAGTATTAAAACCAAGGATGCCCCTTGAAGAGTTTGTGAAGCTCTGAAAGGCATCTCTTGGTTGGTGGTGAGACCTCCTTCCTGGGAGAGGACCTGGTTTCAACAGCAATAAACTCAGCACAAGGAACAGCTCCTGCCTTCATGGACACCTTCACATGTGAAAGGCAAATTTCTGTGCCCTTCTCTTCACCTATTCCTTCTCTACCTTGCATTGTGTGGGAAGGTGAGTGTGAGGACCTGTATTGCTGTTGGACCTCATGAACACAGCATTGCTAAAATAAATCTTAAATTGCTGTGAAGCCTGCGAATGCTGATACAGATGATGGACAGAAAACTTAAATGAAATTTCCTTTGTTTGTAATAGTATTTGAATTTTTGCTGATCTTAATCATTTTCATAGTCTGACTGCAACCAGAAAGGGATTATTTCTTTTGCTCTGGAATTTAAGGATGAACATATTTGTTCAGAGGCTAGACAAGACCAAATTAGAACATGCTACTGGGGCATAATAAATTCACAGTTACTGAAAGCTAGTGTTCCTTAATTCTTCAGACACCATCATCTGTAAATATTCTGATCCTTTTCATAGTTAGCTCATTTGTGCTTTTGTCGTTATTGAATCAATTGTTGTCTTTTCTTTCATGCTGTCTCCTGAGGGAAATCCCTTTTAAATCTTTTTGCTTTAATTCCATTAATTGGCATATTGTCTGGTCTTAATGTTTCCCCTCCTGGGTCTCGAACTTATGCCCCTTCAGTTTTTAAACTCCTTAGCTATATTTCTGCATCTTTGACTGACAACTTGCTTGATCAGAGTACAAAGCATGTGCTTTCTTATCTTTTACTTCCAGGCTAATGTTTAAAAATGTAGTCAGTTTATCAGTCAATTTATTAAGCCAGGAGAGAGTTCTCTGTTCTGAAGTCATCACAAAAATCAATAATAATCAATTCACTTATTCTAGGATACATTAAATTATTATTAACTATAATAATTAAAAATAAATAATTTAAAGGTCCTCAAGACTTTAATGATTTATGGATAGTTCTTCTTTTGCCCTTTGCTGGAAACTTGCACATTTTGAGTCTTTTTTCAGAGACATTAATGAAGACAGCAACTAAATCATACAGCCTTTTCAGTATGAAAGACCTGAAGGTGAAAGTTTTGCTTTCAGCATCATAACTTCCCCCTTTTATTAGCAGAAAAATGAGTGTGCAGGAAGTATGCAACATAAAGGAGAACAAAATAGTTTTGCTGAAGCATTATTGCAGTAGAAAAAAAAATGGGTTGAAAAACACAGACCTAATATTACTCCTACTCAATACATTTTATGGTTATAATAAACTGAATTAATGATACACTGGAAATATTTTGTTGGGGTTTTTTTGTTTTTTTTACATTACACACAAAACCCTATGTAATGTCTTCACTGTAAGTTACTCACAGGAATTATATCAAAATATAGTCGAGTAAATCTTCTACTCCATCAACCAAATTGAAAAAATCAAGACAGAAAGACATCTAAGGTAGTGATGAGTTTAAGTAAAAGCAGAATGACTGTATCATTCCAAAATTTGTACAGCCTGGTTTCTCTTATATAACATGTTCCTGGTCTTTACCAGAATATAAGGTGGGCTTTTCAAGGGGGAGAAGAACTAGAAGAACTAGTTCCATAAAAGTGTTTCTCAGGGCCCAGGAAGATACTGATATGAAAACTAGCAGTGTTCTAAACATCAAAAAGTTTTGCTTTGGATCTATTCCTTGCTGTAGAGCAACAGTGTGGCGAGTACTTATATATATATATGTATGTGTGTGCATATAAATATGTTGTGAAGAAATGGCTGTGTAGATTTTAAAGAAGTCAGCCCAATGGGAACTGGTCACTTCATGACTCGCAGCAACACTGACCTCATTTAATCAACAAAGACCATATTCAGATTTTTTTGTTTTTTTTCCTCAGGGAAGCTCTCATTCAATCCAAAGCCTGAGGAAAGGGTAACTCAAAATCCAAGAAAATGCTGACAGTGTAAAGTGCTGGACAACTGAACAACTTCAGAGGATTTTGCTATTATAAGAATTCAGAGTGTGGCCCATGCACTCAAACTGAATGAAAAAGAACTTGTATATTTCATTGTGCTTCACTTCAGGGGAGTTTAGTTGCTAGAAATGGCATAAGACCCACCTGACTTTGCCTGTGCGTTTGTTTATTCATAGTGCCCAGATGGCAACAGGAAGATTAGAAAGACCGGAATCCTGGGAAGCATATGAGCCATTCAGCTTCATCAAAAGTTCTGCATTTAACTTGGATCCCATAATAACACAATCTAAACAAAAGATCACAATCACTGTTGCTTATCCTTGCACGAGGAGCAAAGGACTATAACTTGTTCTTTTCAGCTGTCACTCTTCTTACCTAGTCTTCTGAAAATACTGATTCTTAACTTTGTATCTATGCCTCTTGCCAATATTAAATGAGAGAGCCCACCAAGCTGCAGAAATTAATCTAGTCTCTGCTCCAGAACTAGATGTAGTTTGAAAACTTTAAGGATGTCCTTGTTAGCATGGACAGCATTTGCCTTAAATACATCTTCTGAGACGACATAAAACTTGTTCAAATTTTTGATTTGCACTGCCCCTCCTGAAAGCTGTCTGAATTTCAGTGCTCTGCTTTTTACAAACCTTCTCATTTTCAGTCTGAATACATTCCTTATTAGTTTATTTGTGCTCATGACAATGTATTAAGTTAAGCAGATTCTTTTTCATTTTGATTTTAAACATCTTTTCATGTGAGTACTCGTATATGATGAACTGAAATACTTGATGAGTGAGAAACTTGAACTGAGGTTTACTGTAAACATTCCCATGAAATCTGCACTTATATAGACTTTTAAGGGAGACTAAGTGTTCCCTTACTGTCAGAGACAGAATTTTGTTTTCTAATAAGATATCTGTGAATTTTCAGTTCTCAGCTTTGTGAGATACCCAGCTCAATGAGAGCAGGTTTCAGATACCAGGCTATGCTGGACTCTTGCAAAGGGTTGTGTGATTTCAGTGTCTTAAGATTTGAATTTTATTTTATCCTAATCTTCTGTGCTTCCTCCATGTTTCCCCTGCCGTGTTTTAAACCAGCAGGTCACCAGGGGAACCACAAGATCTTAGCAGAGAATGGTGTGCAGGCAAGCAGTGACATTCCAGAGGGCAGATTTTCAGCAGTCCAAGAAAAACAACTTACAGCTTGCAGCCATAGCCAAGCATAACAATTCCACACATCTATTGGTATAGAAAATAGATAACTCTGCAACAAAACTTTTAAGATGGAGAGCCATTTCAAGACTTCTTACACTACAGTGCCATGATTTTAGCATGTGTATGCTGCCAGGAAGATAATAGAGGTATCATGCACATAAATCCCTTGATTTTCCTAAGCTCCAGCCCTGTCCCCATAAGTTATTAAGTCAGTTACACTAATACTTGTGGCATATTTCAGCAAACAAGAAATCTTCATTTTGGCATGATCTACTAGATTGTACCTGTCATGGATTTGACTATCGTCAATTTTTTGGTCATCTCTAACACAATTGGTTTGGGGAAATATTCTATTATTAAAGTAACCAATAGCACCTTTGTATGGCCCAGTTGTGTTGCCCGGGAACTGGAGATTTCAGTCAGCTTGGTGGTGTCCATGAAAACAGATCCTAAAGTTGGTTAAACAAAATCAACAGTGCAATTTATACTTAAAGATCAAACGAGAGCAGCGGCCATAGAAGATGCAGATGTCAGACACAAGGATGCATCTACTGAAAAAGAAAAATCAAAATATTTACTGTTCAGAAATAAGCCTCAGTTACTCTGGCTTTATGTTTATTCACATCCGTATTAGGACAGCTTCAGTTTTATCTTTCTTTTTCCATTGCCCAACTTCTGCTTGCAAGGTCCATGAACTTGATAAAGGCAATCCATGTAATTATTTTAGTGTATACTTATGCTTCAAACACAGATGCCTGGAAAATGTAAGTAATAATTGCAAAAATTAATTCATGTCTTCTTATCTTAATCTTAATAATTCTAAGAATATTTCCAAATTTGAAGCACTAGTTCATGTTTTGTGAGTTTGGAGTTATATACAACTAACTTATAAATATGCAGTGTATCATGTTGGAGAATACCCTCACATTCTGAGCGAAAAAATTGGAGGAGAGGGAAAATATAGAAAAAGAGGACTAATAAAAAAAATAAAGTTTAGAAGACATCCTAAAACACAGTTCCCTCCTTGTTAAACTTAATATCTGAAACAGATGAAAGATATTGCAATCTATATGTTCTTTCCAGAGAGGAAATATTGGTGTTATTTAGAGGGTACCCAAAATTTCAATCAAACTGAAAACTTTTTCTCAGCTATTGTTGTAGTTACTGCACCTTTCATGCTCTTCTTTCAACTGAAGGTGTTCATGACGATTTTTAGGCTTCCCATGTGGAACAGCAGTGGCACAAGCAAATAAAAAATCTGAAGTCTTCTTGAGAAAGAGCTCCAAACTTGAAAGTCTGAATGGGCCAATACATGATAGATTATAATTGCTTTTAATCAGACAGTGTTATGGCCTCACATCAAGCAACAGCTAATTACTAAGGGTAAGAAAAGGGTGCTCTAGCACTAAGGTACATTAATCACATGAAGACTAATGTACACATTCCTAGATAAAAATGATATAACAATAAATTAGATTAATTCCCTTTTCATTGGCTGGTCAGGAAGTCTAGTTCTATGAAACTAATACATATTTATCTGCTATTTTACTATTTTATTAGTTATTGCCCTTACTGCATAAAGTCATCCTCCCTTTTAAAATGCCAGACCATAACAGATAATGTGTGATGTTGATAATAAAAGCAATGAATACAAATAGGGGGTTGAAATTAATCTATTCTAGAAGTGTTACATTTTTGCTGCCCATTTTGGTCATTAATGTTAAGGAAGTAAGAAGTATTGAATGAGAATGTCATAACCTTTACCAGCGTATAGCAAAACCAAGGCAAAAAATGTTCTTTGATCATCCTGTGGGGGCTGATGGAACCTGGATGATGATAAATAACTATGAGACATTTAGAGGTAATTTTTCAAATTCTATCCAATTTAGCATAATATATAATACATAAGATTTAGAGCTGGTTCTGGCTGGTGCTTTCAATCAAAGACAAAACTTTTAAGGAAAATATTTTACATAAAGTGGGATCAATGCCCTTTGGGTAGAACAAAGACTGATGAGTAGTTAGCAGCTGGGGGACCACCCATGGACCAAGGGACAGCAAATCATAGCAGGGCCAAAAGTGGTAGTTGTTGGAAACAAGGAGTGAACTGTCAGGAGCCACCACGAGCTGTGGTCACCAGGAGAACAAGCCCCAGCCACCGTGTGTGGTGCTCACTGGTGGAGAGTCCATTTGAGCACAGAGATGGCTCAGCAGGTATTTGACCTTTCCCAAGATGTGTTCAGACAGCAGGGCAACTTCTCACCATTCCTAAAAAGGATAATTTCACACAGAGGATCTGGGTGCAGACCACGGTCCCAGTCACTTCTAATAGTGAAGTTCTCTAGAATGGTTACAACATTTCACTCTGCACTTTTCTGATGAGATTCTAAGGGCTTTGAAAATTCATTGCTTCCACAGCCCAAATTGGCAGAGACCAGAAAACCATGGTTAAGTATCCCACCTGTAATAATTGTAGCATTAGTGATGATTAAAGGTAAGATTAGTAGTGCTCAGGGAATTGAAATATAAGAGACCAAGCCTGTAAGGTGCTGGAAACATTAGAAGTGGGGAATAGTTTGCATTTCCCTTGCTTAGGACACTGAAGGATCAGGCCTTACATCTTCCACACACCTCAGGGAGAATCCACATCATGCAGTCCAGTAAACCTGTGCCTGCTGGCCAGATCTGTTCCAGAAACCAATCCAAAATAATCATGTCAGCAAAGCACCAGTAGAATAAAGCCGGTTCAAAGCCCCCATGAGCATCCACAGTACTGTTCTGCTTGTGCTGGGTGCTGGGACCAATTCTTGTTGACAGTGACTTGAGAGTGCTGCAGATTTCATTAAAGGTTGTCAACAATCCCACAGGTCCTGAAACTAAGCAAAATAAAATCCTGTGGAAAGTAAAGAGAAACTCAGTCCAGAAACGTGTGAGAATAGTTACTCCCAATCTGATATTTTTCTGCTCTGTAACAGGGCTCAATCTACTCCATCATGAAAGAATTGGAGATCCTTTTTAAATCTAGATTTAGAGCAATTTACACCAGCTGAGTTTTAGAATGTGTGCCTCCACTTTACAGCTGAGGAATAGCTTTTACAGCTAAGGGATAACTATAGAATAACACACACTGTGAAGGTAAGCAAGTTAAACTCAGTTTTAATGATCCAGAGACAGAGTTCTCTGAGAAGGCATGTGCTCTAAAGCAAATGCTGATTTATGTATTTCTCTTTTATCTTTCCCTCTTGCCAAGCAATTTCAAATCATACTATGTAAAGAATCCTGAGTAAATGACCCTTTTTGACAGGGAAGGTTAATAAATATTTTTTAAGTAATGAAAGATGGTGGAAAAAACAGTGAATTAAACTCAGATCTTTCAAAAAAAGTCTTGGTATGTGTATATAAAGACAAATATTGTAACTGTTCTCTCAATATATAGGAACCTTGTCACTAAAATTGAGATAAAAAAATTCCTATTTAATAACTGCCATTTATATTACAGAGAGAATTGATTTACTGATTTAAAAGTATTCTGCCAATCGAGAAGTTCCTGTAATATCTAAATCAATTTCTTTCAAGTCTGTGCAAGTAAAACAAAGCTCTATCAGTTGAACAGCAAAACAACTTTTCATATTAATCAGTAGGAACTTGATAAATCCCACTGATGTAGAAAATTAGCACCTTTGCATGTTCTCCAGATTTTGATTTCATTTTGGACACTTGGTCATGAATTATAAGTGCTGCCTGGCTGGCTGCAACTATTTCAGTTGAAATCCATTATTTCTGGGAGAATTATGTGCCTTGTTAGTGAAATGCGAGCTATTTCCACTCCAGCATCTGCACTGCAGTTGATCTATTATTAACATTGAGCTCATTAAAAAAATGAAAGAATCTGATTTGTGTCTTTAGGGTGGGGGCTACAGAGGCTTCTGCTGAAGCAAATGAGCTGGCTGTGCCACTTCCAGTTGACACAGCTGTCAGGAAAGCTTTGGCTGTCGCTGCACGGCCCAGGGACGCTCGGTTATGAGGGCCTTGTAGCCATATGTAAACAATTCCAGGCCGATGACAGGTTTATGACACTGGAGACAACATGTGCAGCTGTTAGCCACTGGGTTTTATGGTGCAAAACAAATGTTTTTCAATGAGTGGGCATTTGGCACGGAGCCGCCGGAGCAACAGTGAGAAGGGGAGGATGGGTGGCTGCTGAAAGATTTATCCCTGCCTGGCAGTGCTGTCCCAAACTGTGCTGACAAAGGGGCTGGTGGGCTCCTCCTCACCTCCTCGAGAGGGGTTCTTCAGAGGAAGCTGGGCTCTTCTCAGTTACATACACGGGCTTTGTGGTTTAAAGCACTGGAGGATTTCCCATGTGGAAAGAGAACCACTGCTCTAGGACAGGGATGAGCTGGTAGCAGCTGATTTGGGCCATGTCATACAGCAGGCACACTGAAAGGAGAGCATTTAAAACAGGGAGAATAAAACAGCTGCATTAGAGTTTAAAAATACTGACCAAAAAGTCTTGAATGGGAGGGTACACAGAGGCCTGAAAGAAAGAGCTGAGCACTAATGATGCCTTGGAGTAAGCTTCATCCTGTCGCAGTTTTATGTTACCAGCCCTGAGCACTGATTGCTTTCTGATCCAGACTGCATGTTAGAACAGGTGGGGACAGTAAAGTGAAAGAATTTGGAAGAAAATGGATCTTCATTTCCTAAGCATCAGTGACTCATCAGCTACAACCCCAAACAGTAACTATATTTTACAAGTCATTGTGTTGTCAAACCCTGGTACTTGTACTTTAGCCTTGGGCACCTCAGCTAGCCAAGCCACGTCAAAGTACAACTTTGTCAGCAATGTAAGTTTAAACACGTTCTTCAAAACTTTTTGGCCCCCATAGCTTTTTGTGGCAGAAGGATCCCAGCACAAACTTGTTGACATTTTGTCAAGACACTAAGTCACAGTAAGTGAGTAAGGAGTGCTCGTAAAGGAAATGGTCCGGGACCTGTTCCCCAGCCGTGTAGGTAGTGTCACTGAGTAGTTAAATTTTCCTCCAGGACACTGCTTGGACCTCATTGACAGCCAAGAGAATGGTCCCTGAACTGTGCTATTCTCTCACCCTAGTCTGGCAATGACTAGGAAAGTGCTGGTTATCACTGGTCAAAAATATGCATAAGGAGTACACAAACAAATCAAGAGCATCATGGGCCAGGGCTTGTAGTTACGTCCTTTTCATATTTAGTACACCAGTGTGGATACAGCTTTAGCACATTTTTCATTCTTTCAAGGATGATTCATGTAAACAACTTTTCTATTTTTCATAACATTTCTAAGTTCTCGTAATAATCCCTCTCCCAGTTGTTGTTTTTGTTACTTAACCAATGGTGAGTGATGTCTGCTCTACTGACCAATGATGCGCCTTTTTAGGGTAGCATGTTATAAAAAGGATGGATGAATTGAAAATAAAGCCTTCTGATCTTTCTACTACCCTGGAGTCAAGCTCGTTATTGAGTGTCCAACAGTGACAACAGATCACAGTGTCAAACCCATTTTCCTTAACTCTTAATTATACAAGACAAAGGGCTGCTACAGGATACTGGAGCTCCACTTTGCAGTGAGGCAGATACCATCCTTGAATCCAAGATACTTCATTCTAAAAGACTTCCATGATAAATAGGAATGGTTACTTGCTCACAAAACAACAACAACAACAACAAAAAAACCCTACAGAAAATAAAGTATCCAGGGAAGCTACTGCAGGTTCCCATCCGCAAATATTCTGGAAATTCAAAAATTGATCACAAAACCTGCAGAGCTAACTATTTGTGAAAATTTTCCCTTCTTAGAGTGTTGTCTTCCTCACAATAACTTTTTCCTTCACACTTTTAAAAAGAAGCAATGTTTCTGAATGAAAGGCATAAAAAATTGAAGAAATCCAGGAAATGTGCTTTCCTTACTTTGAGTTTTCAAGAGTGTGCTGAATTCAGAATGATATACCCACTTTTATTTAAAGTATCATCTTCTCTCCAGATAAATTCAATTTTCAGCCCATGTTTTTTGAAAAAAAAAATTTTTGTTTATGTCTCAGAAGCAAAGGAAAACAAACAAACAAACTTACAAACTTATTTAGAGCAATTTTTTCACCTCCTGAATTATTTTAAAGGGAAGATTAGATTTCAGCATTTGACTTTAAATAGTTTCAGTGTGAGAATGCAATATTCAGCAAGAAATGTTAATATAAGCAAAATAATTACATTGCTATATAGCTGAGGGGAAATCATAAAGGGAATTATCTTGATTTGAGAGCTAAAAATCAGTAATTTTGCTGTATTTTATACTTAGCAACATGTCCAGATGGCTGGGTAACACATTTGATAGAATTACTCCATCATACAGCTTTTGGAAGAACTGTTAGTTATTGCCTTCTAAGATCTTCATCATCTAACTTTAATTTTTGAAGTTGTTCACATCCTTGTCAATATTGGTATTTTTGTAGTGAATGCTGGAAGTAATGACTGTTTATGGCACATCCTACTTACAAAATGCCCCTTTTTCTAACAAGATCATAGCATAGTCATCTATTAAAACTGCATATTCTGGCCACAAAAAGCAGATGCGGCTGGGAAGAGAATTTCAATTTTGAGTAACTATTTTGTGTGCTGTGCATGGTTCCATGAACAGTTCCAACTTTCCATTAGTGCTCTGCCTTTTAGCTCTGGGTGAATGTTTTATAGCCACCATAATCTTCACCCTCTAACAGAAAAATCCAGCAAACATAGATGGATGATGAGATTGACTATGGCGCTCTCCTATATATTCCTCCTCTATCTTCCCCTGCAAATACTGGGAGAAGACAGACCATGCCCACACAATGTATGTGAGAGGGCAAAACCTCCCTTTTTAACTCCATCTGCTACATGGATGGACCGAGTATCTGTGGGCAGTCCTGATGCTGGATGAAATAGATAATATGAATTCAGAGTGATGGGACCTAAATGGTATAATTCTTGTAGTATTAGTGACTGAGGATCAATAAAAACAACCAAAAAAATGGCAGAGCAAAAGCATGAATCAGGAACTATCAACATTCACATCCACCTGAAATCATAACCAGAAAGTCAGCACGTAAGTACATATAAAATATTATATAAGTCCCTTTTACTTTTCTTCTGCCTTATGTTGACATTATCCATAATCTTAAGTCTTTTTCTCATATATCTTATGCTTGTGGATTTGTTCACAGCAGCACCGTTTCTGTCATATCACTTCTGAGAGTCACATCTTCCTATACCCTAAGATGAAATTTCTAATCATGTCCTTATCATTTCTTGGCTATTATTTGTGTCTTTGCATCCTTCTTAGACCTGCTTCACCAAGGAAAACTTGAGCTCTTTTCAACAGAGAGGAGTTGACCAACTCCTCGTTTCACTGGAATACAAAACTTCGGCTATGCTGGCAAAACTTGCCAAATATTTTGGAAAGAAAAAATGGAACAATGCAATTAGTTAGGCAGTATATACAGCCTTTTGGTGTGTCACCTGTAAGGCTACAATAGCAGAAGCCATCCAACAGTTGTAGGAACTCAGCACATTTCCTGTTAGCCTGCAGCAGTGCTGTAGCTGTCAGTATTCCTGTCTTCGTCCTGGCTGTGGTTCAGAGCCCATTCCAAATGTTAAGTTTTGAAATTTAGTACATGCCCAGAAGAATCCCAAAAGAAATTTCTGACACAAAAAGAGTATTCTGGGGCAAAAAACCTTTGTGTTAGCTATATTTCAGCAAAATGGAAGAGAATACAGATGAGATATGGGTGGGCATGAAGGGACTAGAAGACACTTGGTGTCGGACAACCCCAGGACAAGTTTCCTAATCAAAAGAGGACTGATTGTACTGTCTGTGTCCAGCATGTGTCCAGCATGGAAGGTCTGGATCAGGGAAATGAGTACTGAGGGCTTAAAAATTCTAGGA
Source organism: Cettia cetti (assembly GCA_013401135.1). NCBI lineage: Eukaryota > Metazoa > Chordata > Aves > Passeriformes > Sylviidae > Cettia > Cettia cetti. The sequence continues at coordinate 88,721 of VZUI01073555.1, forward strand.
AGCCAGTGGCCTTCCTTTCTAATCCTCTCACAACATGTGAGGAATATAAGAAAGCTATAGCACCTCTTTTGAAAGAGGAAAAGAAGCTCTTGAACTTCCAGAAATCAAAGTTAGTGTAAGTTTTATGTCTTGTATATAACATGAAGATGATTTTAATGACAGGGCCGACAAACAACTAAACAACCTTTTCCAAAGTGTAATGAAAATCTATGCAGTTTGCTGAAGACAATCAAGAGCTTAGTAAAAGCCAGCCCCAACTCATGAACATTTAGCGAATGCTTAATTCTAGCAATTTCCCTCACTTGGCACTGGCTTGATACTGGGGATGAGAAATATTTCTGCAGTTGCAGGTTAGTGTTCCACCTCACCAGCAACTGGCTGCTCCTTCCACCAAACTGACAGAGAATCTTCCACTTCCCTCAGAATGAAAGCCTATTTTTGTATGCCTTAAGGAATGTGAGGATATAAACCCATGATTCTCAAGACAGCCTATCTAATTTATAGCCCTATCTAACTTACAGATATGGCTTCCTTCATATATCGTAACAGGAGCTTTTATGCAATCACTGTGAGAAAAAAATATACAATTCATATTGTATATTTGTTCTTCTATATCTGTGTCTGATTTTTTAAAATTTCTTCCCCAGAAAGAAAGGTTTTGCAATTTTTTTTTGTTAGCCTATACAGAAGACTGTCTTTTCCCATGGAAACATTGTATGTCTTTTAAATAAGATGTGCCGTCAATACAGTAGTATTATTGCTAGGTTCCTGAAATATAGAAAACCTTTTTAATAAGGAGAAGAGGCATCTTGAAATGAATTAAAGCTGAGAAGTCCAAAGTATTTGCACAGCTCTAGTAATCTGCCAGTTTTCCTCTAAGAGGTTTGATAGCTGGAGGTTATGAAATCAACAGTGCAGACAAGGAGATTTTCACCATGGCCTGGCTTGCAATTTGCACTTCTGAAAAAGCAATATCCTTTTTTTTTTCTTTTTTTTGATTCCGTTAATCAGCGTATCTCATTTCCCTTCATGGCTGGCACTTCTGCAAGAATTTTCATTCAAATGTGTTAAAAGTAACACGACCTCCTAATGAAACTCTATGCTCTCAGACACACACACACACAAAATTCTCTGGAAGACATCAATAATCTTAAATTAATTTGTTCTCTGCTTGGGAATGGACTGGTTTGCTGACATAAACGTGAAGGTACAGATAATTTCTGACTACTGACACAGTTACTTGCTAGTGCATTGATTAAAGCAGAAAGATTTAAATATCATTATTTTAAGTCAGCAAGCTGAAACGCACAGTTTAAATACCTGATTTTTTATCTTGTATTGCATAAACCTTTTTTGCCAAAAAAAAAAAAAAAGTTGATTCCTTTTGCTACCATACATGGTAAGCTACTCACATATTTTTTTCAGAAATTGATACGGAACAGGCCTCAGACCTTCTCCTAGTGTTAGAGGAAGACTGGACAATTAACAGGTGACCACACTTGTGATGCATGGGCAGTGGAGAATCTCTGTCCCAATGCTATGCACCCACCCTGTGGAAGTATCCCTAGGAAAGCAAGGTTCTTGGACAAGGTTACTACCAGCAGGGTGTTTACTCTGCCTTCCATGTTGCTCCTGAGAAATCCGTAGGAAACTGGGCAAAGAGGAGTGGGCTGTTAGCCAGTGGAGCTCTCTTGGCAGGCTGCACAAAACCTGTGGGTCACAAGTTGAACCCTCTTGATTTAAACAATGAAACTATAAATAGTGTTTACTCTTAATCTCTGTCCCCTTTATTTCTATCATATATGCCCACACCTCACTGCTTAATTACCAAGATCCTTTCTTACGATTTGGACCAAGCTGCGTATGGACATCAGCTGGACATTTAGCATTCACATAAAGAAAGAAAAAACTACCTAAAATGTGCTGAGAACATTTTTTAAATGGGGAAAAGAGCCTTACATTAAAACCAGTTGACTTTTTGAAGAAGGGAACAATATCTACCAGTGAATTGAACAGCGGTGGTTCTTTCTGGTCATGATCTCACTAAGCTTTCAGAAGTGGTGGTAGATCTCCTGCTCCTCCCCTCCCATACTTTTTGAAAGCTCAGAGAGGAATATCAGCCTTCTGCTTTTTCAACTCCCAGCTGGTTTCTCAGGTTTGAATTAAATAGTCACTGAATGGAACTAAGAGAATGCAGTGAAATGAAAAAAATCATCCTCTGTCCTGCAAGATGCTAGTGCTGTCAAAAGCCAGTTTAGCACTTCAGCGCACTCTGGTTCCAGGTTCTTAACTGCACAAGCCATGTGTATAATGTTTGGACTGTTTTTGACAGCAAGTTGAGATTTCTGCAGGGTTTTATTTCCTGTAGATATTATCAGCTGAGACACTGTCATTTCTTGCCATGTTTTCACAGTTCATTGTACATTGCCTTGCTTTTAACAGAGACAAAGCTAAACTTTAAAAATATGAATTTTATTTTACATTGCTTCTTTTCCAAAGCTGCCCTTCAAACTGTTGACACTTGCTAAACAAAAAAAAAACCCCGACAACCCAGCATCCAAGTTGGAACTGGAAGGGACTGTAAAGCTGAGACGCACAAAAAAGCTGCAGGCACACAGTTTGCATCTGAAAGCAAGACTGGTTGCATCTGTAGGCTGCTTTTTGTCACTTAATTAATGCCTTCACGGGCAGGACTAAGTAACTTGTGTACAGCTCCATGATAAAGTGTATATGTAATGCTGGATGGCTGTTAGAAAATCAGTATGATCTCTTACCACATTTTGCAGATTTAGTGACTTCAGTCCTTGCTCACTGCAGATAGGCAGTAAATATGCCCTCAGTCTGCTGCCAAGCATCTGTATGGACTTAAACATCTGTAGAGCAGGAGCTTAAATGGATTGTCTAATATGAACAGCAGGCTACATAATTACCCTTTATTTACTTGTAACAAATCAGTTACTACAAAGAATTGTATTTTCTCCACTGAAAAAATGCCGCATCAATTAAACAGGGTGAGGGTGAGTATAAGGGCAAAGAAAATAGATTTTTTTCTTTTGAAGGGTTGGCAGTAGTGCACCAAGTCTTTGCAGTAATTCCAAAGAGTTATTGATTTTTGGATCCAAAAAGAACCTTGCTTTCATTTCGCTTGACCTCTCATGCAACAGAAGGTTTTGCACAGCAAATTCTCCAATAAAACCCCTAGCTTTTTAACTTTGTTTTTTAAAGACCTTTAAAAAAAGTCCTGAAGTAATGAGGGAACTAAAATTTGCAAGTTCAACTCATGCTGTAAAATGGATGTGAACAGAGTGAATTTAGTACTTCTGGCACCGATTTATCTGAGTTCCACATTTAGGGTCTGCCATATTTTCACACAGCTTCTGACCTTTATTTTGTCAGTCAGAAGAATATTTTCCCTTTCCATTAACACTGGAGTATAGAAGCAGTGCCACATTTAAGACTCATTTATTCTTGGGCAGAGTGCATGAGAAGTGCCAGATGAGGCATGCAGAATGTAACATCCACACTAAAGCTCTGGAGTGATCTAGATTGAGCCAACAATCCATGTTTGTGTAAGAAAAGAGAACAACGGAAAATTAGAAAATGTGACTAATGCACTGTAACACTGCCACTCACCTGAATGCACAGAGAACATGAAGCAATAGCTCTAAGGAATAAAATTTCTTGCATAAAATTCTGGTAAAATACGTGACTTTTTCCTCCTTTGTTTAGATTGGGCCTTCCAATTCTGTCCCTAGCCTTACCATTCAAGGTAGGAAGAGAATCCAGAGATATTTTGTGTCAATGTACATCTGCCTCATCTTTGTTCACATCTGGATTTTTTTAAACTGAAGAAATGTGAAGCTTTATGAAGCAAAATTAACCAATGAAATGTTATTCACAAGCTCCTTCACCCATCTGCTCAGCTCAGAAATGATCTTGTTTCTCCATGAAATATTAAAGTTTGGAGTGACTGAACTTGGCAGGAGGGGACTATCTAATGGGGTGGGATCCTGCTGCAACCTGTCCTACCCTAAGGGACTCCAGGGTGGTGCTGAGGGTACTCCACCTGAGCTTTCAAAAGACCACCTGTAGTCATAAATGTTTTTCCTTTATCCCTGTGACATGTATCCCCAGTGGTGTTCTAAAAAACAGCTAGAAACACTAACAATAGAATGAAAAATCCTACACTGGTGCTCTGAAGGCGTTTTTAGGTCTAATACTGAAAAATGTACTTTCTTGTCCATTACAGAAGATTGTATTTTGTGTATTGGAGCTCTCTAGAATACCCAACTGTCCAAGGACTTTTTAAAATCATTAAAAGGATTATCAGACAAAATAGCTTTCTATTTAAATCTTATCTTTCAAGTAAAGTGGCTGTGTCAACTGAACTCATGCTGAAGCAAACAACTTCTTTCACAGCATATACGTGGACCTCAAGAGAATATTTATAGCACTGGAAACTACATGATGATATTTCAGTGCCCTCCAACATTTAATATCTTTGATCTTTTGATCTGTTTTTTATCTACTGTAGAAGTGATGCCAAATTATTGAAAGATTGAGATCTCAGGCGCATCTGTAAAATCTGACTGTGTGCACCTGTCATAGATAAAATGAATCTTTTTGGGTTCCACTTGGCATTTGAACATGAAAAATGGGCATCTTTGCATTCTGAGCAGCTTGTGAACCCAGTTGTAGTTATCAATTTTGCATGCACGTAGGCTCTTTAAGTACTAAATGAAACATGCTATTCAATAGGGATGAGCAGTTAAATGTCTATACTTCTGAGAAAACCTAATAAATAATGTGTCTTGTGTTCAGAAGAAGTCAGGAAAATGTTTAATTCCAGAAATATATTTTGGTATTCAGCTAAAATATTTTTATACTAAATTACATGTGCCTCAAAAATAGCATTACTAAATCATAAGTACTCCTGTGTTCTAACTATGACTATGAACATGTCCATATGTCACCTGTCATACTGGATTTTTAATTCCCGTTCTTTTCTTGATCCTTAGATTATATGGCTTTTACCTTCTCCAGCTCCTAAATACAGTCCTTCTGTTCAAGCTACCGAGAATCATATTTTTAGGGCTGGAAATGGCTGGTTCACTTCTTCCCAGCAGTTAGGATGGCAGTTCCTATTTGTACATATGTCTTAAACCAGTAAGTGCATGGTCACATCACTGCAACACTTGCACCTCCTCAACCACTGGTCCCAGATGACAAAAGTACATGTTACATTTTAAAATGTAAAGTGAGCAGGGATAGCTGCTGAACAACTACAGCATCATACTTCTCTACTGATGGGGTAAACCATCTGTCCCCAGCAATTAGATTAAAAAAATGCAGCTCATTTTTTAAATTCCACCTTTCTTCCTTCTTCTGGCCTTGTCAGAAGGCATGTACTGGGTAAGAAGAGCCTACTGCAATTGTTGTGATACAATGATTTTGAAAATCTTAGCAATTGAAAACAGGCAAGCAAGAAGAGAAAGACTTCTTTAGGTTATTTTTAGGTGCCATTTTGGACAGAATATCAGCAATTTTAGTGACAAAGATTCTGTGGCACCTGATACCAATCTTGTGAGACACATTCTGCTGCTATAAGTCCCCCAAGTACAAGTTAATTCCCTGACAATACTTCTGTTCAAAATCAGTGGCAGCAGAATGTGACAAAAATCCAATGCTTTCATTATTAAAAATCTTCTTTTAAAAAACAAAAATATTTTATTTTGATAGGTGAATCTTTCCAGTATGGTGAAATAAGAGGAGAGATGAATGGACACGATACAGATATTTTCCAATGTACATAATTTTTGGTAAGACACTCTGCCACCAGAAGGATAATTTACAATAATCACCTCTGCAAACCTTGCTCATGTCATTGTTGTTGCTCTGTGCTAGCAGACGAAGAAACAGTACTTTCAGCTTAGCAGATGTGTACTTGCAGGATGGGAGCACATTGCACATATATGCATGCATACCTAGATGTACACACAAACACACACACAAGTAACCCTTATTTACTGCATGAAGAAATTGTTGTCTGACATGTAGCATCCACAGCCATGCTGTGTATCCACCTCAGCCAGAGGAATGGGTTACACCAGCTCCATGCATGCACTGGGCCAAGGTGAGCAGAGGTTACCAGCAGCAGAGACTCTGAAGAAGTACAGAAGAGATATGGGCCAGGTAAATTCCTTACTCATGTACCAGGAGACCTACTGTTTAAATATAGGGCTGTATTTTATGTTTTATTGCAATGTTCCATGTTTTTAACAGTTACTGTTTTATCAAACCCCCCCTGTCCTGAGGGCTCCTGATGATGTCAATGAGACTTTTGTGTAGATAGGGATTTTGGGACATGGCTCATAATAGAAAAGATGATTGATGTAAGTAAGAATACAGAAGCATTGATTAGTTGATCTGTCCAAAAACAGTTTGACACAGGTCCAGTTGGCAGAGACCAACATGAGGAAAAAAAATATGGGCGTTTATCTCCTGGGACTTACAAGCTTGCCACTTGAACCAATAGACTGCATAACATCCTAATGCACTTGGCCAGCACAGCAGCCAGCAAGATTACCATTCATAGACTTTGAAATGAAACACCCTTCACCCTGTTTATGCTTCATGCGTGATTAAGTGCAAAGAAAGCAAGCCATATCGGTGTGACAATCTGTCAGGGAGAGGAACCTCTTGCACAATGATAAAGCAAACATCTAAACACATTTTCAGTGTAAAACCTCTTGTGTTGTTTGTAGAGTATTACATGAAAATTGTGTTAAAAGGACATTAAGGCTGAAAAGCCAAGCTTCTCAAAGTCAGGAAATAAGGGAATTCAGACTGCTTGTGAAACAAATATTTTGTGCTTTGGTAATATTCATTATTGCCCTGGAATTAGATATCTGCATGTTCTATTTTTGCATTGGACCCAGACTCTTCTCAAAGCAGAGTATCAATAGTGCTCTCTGAGTCAGAGGCTATTCAGTATTTGGATTTAGCCTCATTATTCAGTGAATTTTAATTTATTTACTCACATACCTATGTACTAATACTCACATACCTATGCTATTCAATGCCACTTCAGACTCTAGCATTCCTTATGTCATAAGTTAATGGAAAAAGGCAGACTGGAAGAGACCTCAGTAATTGAAAGAAGGGTCAGCTGTAAAACAAGACATGGTTGCTCACAACCTCTCTGGGCAACCTTGTTCACTGCCTCTTTTTAAAAAAAGAATCTCCTTAAATTCAGTCTCAATCTTTCCTGATTCTATTAACCCCACTGCCTTTTGCAACCTCCCCCAAAGGTGCCTGATGGGGAGGGGATTCTGTTAGGTGCTCCCAAAGTTGCCTCTTCTGCAGTCTGAGCCAGTGCTGCTCCCTCAGCTCCTCCTCACAGGCTGAATGCTGAAGTCCCAGTTGGTGACCCTCTGCTGAACTCCCTCTGCTTTATCAATGTCTTTCTTTCACTGGGCAGGGCAGAAAAGGTCACAGTACTCTAAATGTAGTGCAATGAGTATTGAGTAGAAATCACTTTCCTGAGCCTATTGCTTGTGCTCTTGTTACCACAACTCAAGGTATTTTGGGCCTTTGCAGGCAGTGCACACTGCTGGCTCATCCTCAGCCTGATGTTCCACAAGATCCTCAGGTCCTCTCCAGCAAAGATAGTCCCCAGGCAGTCAGACTATGCTCTATGGCAGGGTTTTTTTCTTCACAGGTGCAGAGCTGTGCATTTGTCCTTGCTGAATTTCATAAGATTACTGTCGGTTTATTTAGGTCCTTGTGGATAGCAATTCTGCCTTCAAGTGTATCAAGTGGTCCTTTCCAATCTTCTGTGACCTGCAAACGTGATAAGAGTACACGTCATTATCGAATCTAACACATCAATAAAGATAAAAAGATGGCCCCCAGGATAGATCCCAACTCTAGAAAGTAGTTACAGGTACACCAGTAGAGTGAATCTGTTAAAGCCTGCCTCATGTGACCCATCATCTAAGCATTTCTTTATCCATCCAGTTGTGAGCCCAGCCAGACCATAATGTCCTGTGAATTGTGCCATCCCCACCTTCAAATCAAATGGATTCTGGGTGAAGGCATTCACCACTGTTAGAAGAGTCTCCCTCTATTCTGCTTCCCTTCTTACAGGACTACATGCTCACCAGAATGCCTCCTGCCTGTGGCTCGCTTGTCTCATGAACACTGGTGCTGCTGCACATTCTTGCCCCAGGGCCTCTCTCATAGCAAATAAACAATATTCCCTTTTTTTTTTTTTTTTTTTTTATTGTGCAGTGTGTGGTCCTGTGACTCATGTACTGCATGCTCTTCAGTTCTTCTGATTAGAGATGTGGGTATTTCAGCACAGGCTTTTCTGTGGAGCTCACTTCTGTCACATGCAAGTAGCAATGCTTTAATCTCCATAGCCCCCAGGAGAGGTAAGGAGGTGGATGTGGAATTGTTCCGATGTGGAATTGTCTCTGCTGATTTCAAGTTATATATAAAATGCGTAAGTCTGGTTATTCACAGGATTTAGATTTCCATAGCACATTATGCATTCAGACAACAACTCTCAGAAGTTTTTAGCTGGGCCCAGGAATAGCCTTAGAGGCTAAATTTGTGCACCCAGGAAGTGAGAAACACATACCGAGAATTATTCAAACATGCAAGCATCTGTCTTTGGAGCTGTCTGTCAACCACCACCTCTCTCTACTGAATGCACAGAGAATTTGGGCTCTGAATTTTAGAAAGCTTTTGGAAGTTTGGCTTCAGATCCCCTGGTAGACTATAGCTCTCCTAGGGAGCACTGAGAGCTACACAACTGTTACTGCAGCCCCATCCTCCCTCAAGAGAGGTCACCTTCTTTCTGCCATACATCAGCAGGCATCTTACAGGTAAGAGCTGTTTTCAGAAGTGTTCCTGCCTAATTCCCTGAACATAATTAATCCATTCATTGACTGGAGCAGAGACAACAGATTATAAAGTTCATCTATTACCCATATCATTAGGCAGTTGAAGACATACATGTACACAGAGACTTTCTGACTTTTCATCAAATCTGATGCTTCCTCAAAGTATTTGACTTCAGAAACCTTGGAAACCTCAGTAAAAATCCTTTCAATAGACCCAAATATTACATCTAAGGTAACTATGTATGAGACACTAAGAGTTAAATTGCTCTGTACCACTTTTACTCTGGAGATGGGCTGTGCATGTGTGTGTATCTGTGTGTGTAGATATAACACAGTTTAGGCTCCTCTACATGCTGAACTTAAAGTAAAATAACACTACTACAAGATGGCTTTCAGCACAATAGTTCATCTGATGTGAGGCAACTGGATGACAGAAGCCTAAATTGCACAACAAAAAAGGGCACAGATCTGAGGTCAAGACAAAGGGTATCGATTATAAAGCTAGTGGAGAGAGTTATGGGTGGGAAAGACAGAAATAAGGAAAAATAAATTGATTCAGAGTTTTCAGATAAAGGAGAAAGGAAAAAGCAGCATAACTAGATTTAATTATATGCTTCAAGACTGAATAGGAAACATAGGTCTCAAATGAGCCAGATTCCAGGAGGACCTTTATGTGCCTGAAGGTAGTAGGTTCAGAAATAAGTGCTTGCAATAAAAAAAATCTGAGTGAAAATTCAGGCAGAATTCCTGAATTTCACCAATAGTAAATATCCATCCTAATAACAGTGCTGTTCTGTATTTTTTTTAGAAATATTTTCATTGGCCTGGCTAACCTGCATTCATCACTGAAGAAAAATTTACATACCTAAAGCAGATAGGAATTTATTGAGAAAGTCAGAGAAGGATAAGCATGTAAGGGCAAAATTAAATTAGGACTGTGAAAGTGTAAGCTGCTTCTGACTACAGGCTAAAGAACATTGCAGAAAATTTTCATGCTTATAGATTTCTTTTAAGAGTGGCTTGTGATGGATCTTGTCTTGAAAAAAAAAATTGAGCTAATCTACAACTCTCTAAAAGCTGGCACCACAGTTAGCTTAACATATCCCCCACTCCTTTCTAAAATGAGCAGCTGTTAAGTTACAGAACAGAGTTGAAAGCAACCTATCTGTACTAAGCACTCCAGCTACCAGTGAAACAGAAGGAAAAACAAATCCCACATTACTAACTGCAGACTAAATTAGTTGAACTCGAGTGACAAGTGGCATATAACAAAAGGTTTATGAAGTGAAGAGAGGCTAAGAATTCTCTGTTGTTACAGATTGCTGCAGACTGGCCAAGTCAGCAATGCGAACAGACGGAAACGTCAGCAGCATCAGCCCACTGACAATACTGTATTTAGAAAAGAGGGAGTGTACACTCATAATTTAGTTCTGTGCTCTGACTGCAGTACTACAGAGACTGGGGTGGTTTGGGTTTTCAGGCTTACAGTATCCTCAGATCACCTCTTCCACACAAATTACCATATTTATCAATGGTTCCTTCCTAAGCAATAACTTTCAGGACTCCTGTCACATTGCCTTTGAAAGAGCAGAAGCACACCACCAGGGAATAGGACTGGCTGTGAAAACTCTGATGGCACATTTCTATCCTTGGAATTCTAGCAAAAGAAAAGTGCTTGGTGGAAATGGTTCAATTTTGACTATTACTGTTGGACTAAGTAATTGTGAAAATATGATTCAAATTGGGAGGGTTGAAATAAAGAGGTTTCGTAAAATCTTGATGATTACATGAAATTCCAAATATAAAAGAGCACTTCAGCTCCCATTGTGACTGGCTACAGTTTCTGTAGAGGAAGAGTACTTCCTTACCCCTTCACACTATACAGAAGGTATCAGCTAAACAGAGTCACTACCACATTTGGTAGGTATCACCAGAAGGTGAGTTTACCATGTCTAAATTTAATCTCTCTTTCTGCCTGAATCATTCACAAGATATATGTGAGAGCACCCTGGAGTCCTGTGAATATGAAAAGAGAGAAAAATCTCCTGGAAAAGCTGAAAACCAAGAAAGATTAAATTATGGTGGTTGCAGGAAAGCAGCAAACTTCTCAGTATTTCTTTTTGACTGTGGAGATGGGGGCTGTATGTGTGTGTTTGTGTATTTTTTTGTAGATTTTCCTTTGCTTGCTGAAGGTAAAGAAAAGTTGACTTTCTACTCTGGTGAACATACCAAAAGCCTCACAGCACAGTGTATTATTCATTTGCACTCTATGAGTCATTGTCTGCTCAAATGAGTCAAAGCAAATAATTGTGAGTGCGGGCAAAGGTGAAAAATAGTCCAAACCAGAATCACAGGCATCTTTGTACCATATTATGTTAACAAATTTACAAGCAGCCTTGTGCCAGGACAAACAAGGAGCTCACCCCTAGGACAGCATCAAGCTAGAGATGGTGGTTTTGGCCCTCAGTTGCCTACATACTTGAGGTCTTAATGTCTTCCCTCCAGAGTCCTAAGCTGCATACATCAAAAGCTTCTAAGTAAAATGTAAAAATTTGTCTTCCTGAATATGTTGTGCTACTAAAACAAATAAAAACTAGGACTATTTTTAAACAAATTCACCATTCCTTTATAACATTTCATCAATAGGAGTCTAAGCATTATTAGCCAGAAAAATGCCACGGAAATCCCAATTTTCTCCTAATCCTGTTCAAAGCCAGTACGTGGCTAATCAGGGAGCAGAGAGACGTCCAAATGATCCAAAATTGTCTCAAAACTTACAGCATCTCCATTTTTTACTCACTGCTTTTGCTCTTATGACATCAAAATGTAGATGGTTAAAATATGCAGCCAGATACAACTCTTACAGAAAATAAAATGCTCTGTGCTAGGCCAGCTGTGTTGCAATCCCAAAATTTGTATTTCCCCTAAATAATCTGTGTGATGCTTAAAGAAACCTCGGTGTTCTTTTTAGTTTATGTGTAATGAGGCTATAAATATTTTTTAGCCCTCAGACCTTCAGAGCCTGTGAAGTACTGAGATGATCTGCAGACAACAGTGTTGCTTAGAAACAAAAATGAAAAAACAGGGGTCTGTAACTTTGCCTCTCAAGGGAACTTAAAAACCAAAATAGGTCTTTGAGACCATGTCTCTCCTGAAGTTCATAAGGGAAATCAGCTCAGAAGCAGAAAATGGTGCTGTGTTTTAGAAGCCAGATGACCTAGGAGCAATCACCATGTCCTGAGCTGCTGGCTGCCATAAGCTCTGCCAATTCCCCACATCCCACTGCTCCTGGCATTCAAGGTGCTCAGAGCTCCAGAGGGGCCTCTGAATCCTCCAGCCCTCCCAGGCCTTTGGCAAGCTGGATATGAAATAGTTGTTACCTGCAGCTGCTGCACTGAGTGGAACTCTGGTTTAAGTAATTCATTTTGATAACAATAGGGAGGTTAATTGATCAGTCATTAATTTTCTTGCTTTGCAGTTTTTCCTAATTATCTCCATTACACAGAAGGTCTGCAAGGCATGTTCCTTGGTGAGCATGCCTACTTTTTATTGCTTTGTGTAAAAGTACAGCATATGTGTAATTATTCAATGCCATTTCATCTCTCAGCATCCCTCTTGGCACAGCATGCTCCACTCCTGAGCTCCTCTAGACAATAGCTAACCTCTCTTCCCATGGAAAATGCTGGTCCTATATGCTGAAGCAGGAATTCAAGTGTTGACAGAAATATCAAGAAATAAATACCTTTTTTCCAGATTTGACAGCTTTCCCTGTGAAAATTCAGTTATGGACTTGTGGAGACAATCAGGAGTAACCCAAATGCTCCTGTTCCTTTTTAAAATCTGAAACAAAAGCTAGTGGAGAGAATATTTTTCAGGCACAAATGTTGATTGCAAAACTGTGCAGTGGCAGCAGGGGTCAGATGGCCCATCCAGGTATCATTCTGCTCTGCTATTGCAAATGGGCAAAACTTCTTATCCCACTGCATATTTATGCCATGTATCCTGTGTGTTATCTCAAACTGGAGGCTGTCAGGTGCAGATTTGCCCAACTCTCTAGGCAAGTTTAGACTGAAGTGCAAGAGAACAGAGGGACAGACTGTCTGTGTGCCTGATAGAGCAGGCTTCCAGGGGTGTGTATGAACACCTCAGTGCCCGTGATTACCTACACATTACAAGAGGAGATTTCTGATTTAACTGTTGGAACAGCTGCTTCAGCTGAACAAAATCAAGTTCCTGCAACACGTGTCTGATAGGGAATTGAGCTGGAAAGAAGGCAAGGCAGGCAGACACTAGGAGCACACTCATCTTTAAATAGCAAAGCTTCATCAGCAGAAGCCTGAAATCATACAATGTCACAGGGGCACAACAACAGTGCAGGGTTCATTCACTCCCTGTTACATCTGTCCCATGAGATGCGTGATATCTGCTGACCACATGCTGTCCCTGTGCCAGGAAGGATCCCAGGTGTTCATTGTTTCCCTTGTCCTGATTTCCCTGGGGAAGAACATAGCAGGGAGGGAGGTACCTGTGTTGCACTCCCTTCTCATGCACTGCTGGAAGGCTGGGGCATATGGGATGAGCTGAATAAAACACCTGCTCTGCAATCCAGATGTAGGTGCAAGGTTTTCACTTTTAACAGCAGAAAATCTGTGCACATCAAGCTTCTTCTTAGAACCTGGAAAATATGACCCCACTGACCCCACTGAGCTGTGCAAGATTGCTTAGCAGAGAGGAAATGTAAGTAGTTCATGACTATTTTTAAATTTCATTGCAAGAAAGGCAGCTTCACCTTGAAAAAGAAATTCATAAGACCCTAGGCACAATAGTCTATGATAGAAGGATTAAGACATACATGGGTTGTAAGAAGAAAAATATCTCTGTAGTCTTCTTGTACCTTCCAGTAGGTCATTCAATGAGAAACAGTGAGAGGCAAAGAGCAACACCTCTCTGACCTTGTGAGCCATTTTAAAATTAAAATACAGGACTTTTTTTTTTTTTTTTTGAGTATTAGATGTGGATGCTCACCACAGCATAAACCCAGGTGGATATAACAAAATATTGTATTTTCCTTTATGTATCTCTAAATTCTCCACCAAATTCCCACGCATTGTGCATCATGCTTCCATTCTGGTGACACTTGCAGCCTTTCCTCACTCTCCACTTCCCCACACAGCACTTTGTTTCTCTGCAATACTCACACCAACCTACTCTTCAAACCCATGACCAAAAATCGTCAAGAAACTATTGTGGTTACCTCACAGGAAACCTACACATGAGATACTTTCTTGGACCTAACACACAAAATGCTTATTCTGAAAGATACACACAGCTGTGTATCTTTCGGAAGATACCTTCAGTTGCACAGGTGAAGCATTTGAAATATTTCAGCTCTGTGATCTGCTCAGAAAACCCTGCACTGCTCAGAATACAGGCCCTGGTCCTGCTTTCCCCATCCTCTTCACCCTTTTCTTAAATAATCTGCACCTTCTGTGCATCCCACCTCCCACAATTGTATTAATTAATTGTATTAATTCTTATGGGAAATATTTCTCCTCTAGCCATTGCTTTTTTCAGGAACAAATTCAGGAAGAAAAGAGTTATCTGTGACAGTTAGATGGGTGAGACCTGAAGCAGTGATGCCGAATATCCATGCCTGTGAAGGAGCTCTAGGAATGAGTTTAGCTTGAGCTGACTCCTTAAATCTTTCTATTGGACCTACCTGAAACACATTAAAGCTTTAGGAAAACATAGATAAGGTCTTTGCCTCTCTTTCAGTTAAGTGATGTTTGAGTCTTAAAGGAAAAACAAATAATGTTTCAAACTTATTTTGCAGGGATGTTAAGAAAGGAACATACTGGAATCTCACACATATGCAGACTCAACTACCATTGTTATGTAGCTGCATTTGTAATAGGATACTTCTATTTGATACTTTGAGTTTCTAATACTTTGTTTGCACTCTCTTTAGCAAGTCCTTTCAAGCACTATGTAAACTTCTGTCTCTATGGTTTTGAGGTATTTCAGAGTATCAGGCTGCACTACTTTTATCATAAAACATGATCTTATTCTTGCAGACAGCCTGGTTAAGAGGAGGATTGCCATCTACTCTATGGCAATATAGAAATTCAGATCTACAGCAATTGAACATTCTGTCAGTAGTAGTTACTACCCATGTAGTTACTTTTTTTTTTTTTTTTTTAATTTACTGTACATTTCCTAGAAGTGTAGATTACTTTGGTCTCTGAACTAACTCCTGCTTTCTAATTAAAACTGGCACAGACTCTGGCACAAGTCAAAATTATAGGTTGTCCTTCCTCTTTAGAAAAACTTCACCATACAGCTTTTAAAAGTAGCAAAGATAACTGGACATTAAATCAATGGCCCAGCAGATGGATAGATAAAATTTAAACAAGTTATATTCTTTTAAATAAGGAAATGTGAATGCTGAGACTGTAAACATGGTTAGATCCAAAGTAGTCCTTAAATGCCACAACAAGTGAATGTGTCAAGGGCAGTGGTCTCTTGCAGACTTTTCCATAAGGTTTGTTCCTCCACTTCAGCTATCCTTTATGTGTTTGCCTGTAGTTTGTTCCTGCCTTTTCTGTTTGATTTGAAAAATCTTTTCTAGCTTTTAGAATAGCTCTCCCACGCACTGATGACCTTTTAAATAATTAAAATGCTAACAGTTCGTTCAAGCTATTATGCAACTCACTCTTCAAAGTAGCAGACAAATGATCAAAACTGGGAGAAAGAAGACCTTTCTGTGCTGCTTGGTTTTGACTTGCTTTGTTTTCCTGACAGGGTCTGTTTGAGAAGAACTGAGAAGTGTCCTTTGTTACTGGTTCAATAATCAGAAATTCTCAGTGTTGTGTCATTATTCATCTTTTCTGTTTTGATCATTTAAGCAATTTTTCATGTTGTTTTCCTCCTGGATATATTATCTGACATGCAGCAACCAGAGTTTTCATAAAGGTCTTTGGTGCCCATGGGTACACACATAGCTGATGCCTGTTTAAATGGCAGTTTCACACCTTTCAGTGTTGTGCTGCATCATCCAAAAGAACAATTGCTGCACTAGGAAGCTCAAGACACTCTTAAAATCATCTACTCAAAACAGCGACATAATGTGGGAGGAGAGGTAGAATCTAGGCAAAACGAAATGTTAAATTAAATATCTTGGACTTACTTCCAAAAAAGCACTGCTTATTTTATTTTACACCAAATCAACAGGAGCCTAGAAAATAGAAAAAAACAAAATGAAATTAAGAAATCTTGACTTGGAGAAACAAAGTTGGTAGATTTAAAAAACAACAATTATGAAACCTCTTCATCTGGGCTAAACAATTGAAAGTGAAAAGAAGGCTAAGATAAGTTCCCAAAAAAGTGGACTAAGTTTTAAAAATGCTAATGCAGCTCCTTTAAAATTAATGGGAAGTGTCAGTGCTGGAATGCCACACTTCTGCTACAGTGAGAAGTGGTATATGAGCACTAAAAATGCACAGAATTGGACAAATAAAAAAGGATTGTCTAAAGGATTATAGAAACAAAACAAAAATGTGTGTTGATGTGACTGGCACCCCCTGCTCCTGACAGTTACTTTTATAAATTTTGATAGCTGTACATGCATTTGTGTCACTATAGAATCACACATACCGAGACAAAGGGATTGGGATTACATATAGAATGAAATTCTTCCCAGAAGCACAAATTCCTGCAGCACATCTCCAGGGTCTCAGGTAAAAATCCCAGATGATAAAACCCAGACAGCATCTTTGCATGTCATATTTTAGATAAGTGTGTTTACATATGTTTCCAACCATATTTCTTCACTGATTTTTACATTTTAAATTCTACTTTCACCTCAAATGTCTCAGCTGTGAGAATGCCAAGCCTTTGCTAGTTTTAAAATATGTATGTACATTATCTTGCTCCAATATAGTCTCAGCAAAAGACGATGACACCATTACCTACATTTTGCAAGAGGAATATCACATGCAAAGTAATGAAGTTGTTTAACCAAGTATATTCACAAAACCAGTGGCAGCTCAGGATGGAATTGGGAGAAAAGTCAACATAAAGTCCTAATTGTATTATTATTTTAGTGGTTAACATTATGGGAGGTCAACATGAGAATATATGCTACACACAAAGAAAACAAACAATGCAATGACACCAATATACAAATATAGTCTTTTGACATGGGAATGGTAAGAACTTTAATCAAACAAAAAAAGAAAAATGAATCTTGGACCTATTTTCTCATCCTTTTTCTTTCTTTGTAGCAAGACATTTGAGACATAAACATTTTGATAAACATGATACAGAGCCCATCAGTATTTTCCTGAGTGAGAAGACTGACTGATCTTCTAGGCATTTAAATGTAATATCAGAAGAGTCATTACAATGTAGGGAAATGATAGAAAAGTAGTTGAAGAACATCTGTGGACAAGGTCACAGCATATTCTCTTCTGTTCTGTAGCTTCTGCTGCCTGAAAGTTTACCCAATAAAAAGAGATATGACATCAGGGTCAAGCTTTCCTAAAAGATGCACTCCTAAAGTGGCTGTAAACATTGCTTACTTTTTTAAGTAGTGGCAAGGTTGTCATTCAAATTACAAGGGCACCTGCTTCTAGATGTCCAATCTGCTTTCTGAAGGCCAGCACCACACTCTGGCTGTCATATAACAAAATAAAAAATATTTTTTAAATTGATTGCATTTGAGAGATACATTCACTTTGTGCAATATAGGAACCCTTGTAACTTTTAGTCTGAAGACAACAAAACAAGAATAATTTCCTTCTGAGCTATATTTCCCAAAATTTATTCTAACAAATCTAATTCATGCTTAACTTCAGATTCTGATTCTCTCAGATCTCTGGGGAACAATGCCACCTGCTTAGCTTCAGTTTCCAGTAGGAAAAAAAAATCAGCTAAAATTAAAATGTATCAAATTAAAGTATTTCCTCCTATACCACAATGTCTATTGAAAAAAGGCAATAAAAATTAATCTCTAAGCAACGAATTAACCAAACGGGCTCCTAAACCTTTCTATCAAAGTTAGTCTGAATAGGCTGGTGGTATGCACAGTGTGAATTGAAGCTGTTAGTTTAGTATAAAAACATTATATCAACCTGTTATCTCAGTAAAAGAACCACTCTCCCAAATTATAACCAGCATTACTAAAAATATTTTATCATAACTCTTAAATGTCTGTGATTTAGCTGCTTCAACATAATATTGAACAAAATATAGCACTGTGTGATCCTATGCATTTTAGTTCCAATCCATATTTTTGCCTAACAACTCTGATTATTATTTTTTTCTTTTTAAGGACTTATTAATCTACATTTTAAATACTTGAGGTTGTAAGATTCACAAAGATTTTCACTTCATACACCTATTTGAAAGAGATTAGCATGCATCCCTCAATCTCTGCCAATGCCATATTTTTTCCATATAATTTTGTCCAGTCCAGTCTCAAAAGCTCAGGTTTTCATCACTTTGCTCTTCAGAAGGTATTGCTTTGCCCGCTGTTCTTTACTAGTTATTCCAAGTCGGGTTACAGCTACTTGACCTTTCCTGCAGCTCCCTAAAAAATGATTTCCTGCCTATTTTGAAGTTCTCCTAGCACTTCTTCATACTTTTTTCTCCATTCAATCCCTCTAAACACTCAATTCTTCTTGAATTTAGAAACTGGTTTGATATGTAACTTTGTTTCCCACTTAACTGGGAATTTTGTAAATCCCATCAGCCTGCTATTGGTTAGCATTTCTCCATGTACCATATTGTGTCAGACAAGGAAAAAGTGTCAGGACTCACAAAGGCCAGCCTGGTCTGTGACAAGCATCAAATGCTTCTCAGTTTCTCTGCTTGCTATTCTTTGCAGACCACAAAACCTAGAAATAACCCAAAGGACACGAGTTTTGGTGAAAACTGAAAGAAAGGAAACATTCTGGACAAGTGTAATTCATGTAATTGGTAATGGCAGATGCCTAGTATGACTGTGTATATGTTGCATTTTGTGGTGGATGGCTAAAAAAGACAAATTTTAGCATGTATTTTTTTCTTTTTTTCTTTAGCATATTTGCAGACAAAAGTAATGTCAAGAGTAACATTGTATTAGCCAGTTCTTCAGAAAAAACTAACTTTCATTAACAAAAAACAAGTCAATAGACTGATAAACTGATACACTCTTTAAATCATTCAAGAACATACTTGAACTGTGTGCATAAAAAAAGGGATTTGAAACCAATTTATCAAAGGTCTTACTATGAAGCCCCTTGCACTGATTAGGTGGGCTTCCAATTTTACCCTGCAGCTCTGTCATCTTTTTTGTGATAAGCCACTGCTTTAATTCTTCCACAGAAAAAAAAAAAAAAAAAAAAAAGTTTTTTTAAATCCCTGAACCTATTTGCTGAGTTTTTCTCCAGTAGAAAAGTTTGAACTCAGGATAAAATTTTGCATTTTGGAGTCAGCCTCTTCTGAAGCTCTCGGCCCTATAATGCTGACAGGCCTTATGATACAGACAGGAACAGCAATGTAATTGGTTTTGTTGGTGTCATTGCCTGACACCAGATAAGAGTAGGAAGGATTGTAGAGACCAGCTGATTCCTTTTCCATACACAGCTTGTTAATTTTTTTTTTTCTGGAGGAAAGGTAATTTACCCTGGTTGTATTGTCAGTTGTCAGTGGGTTACTGCAGTGTGCAGTCAAGCTTCTAAGCAGTGTTTTGTTTTGTTTTCTATTCTTTCCTGGATTCCCCCTTTAACCTTATCAAAGCAGTTAAATTTCTTCAACCTATCAAGCTGAGCCATGTCAGCATCTTTAGATAGTTGCTGTTGACACGGCTGAGCAAAGCTGAATTGATCTCACAGCCCTCAGGACATCCTGTACAGCATGCATGCTCTATACTACTGCCACATGCCTGATTTAAAGTCCAGACATTTCTAACTCATTGCTGGCAAGTTAAAATGGTTTGTATCACTAACGCTATTTAAGATCAAATACTATCCCAGTAATCTTAGATTCTGCACTAGAGATGGAAAAAGAACAGTGATGATATGCTTGTTTGCACTAAAGGAAAAACCACAAACCCCATCCAATCTGAAACAACAACAACAACAAAAGCCAAACCATGATTCAAGTTGAGCTGTACATGTCTATCTGAGAAAGCAGCAATAAAACAGGGTTAGGTACATTAGAGAACAAAGTGTGGCTGACAAGGCTTCCAGCTACTCTCCATGAAGAACTTGACAAGTGAATGGCTGTTTTCCAAGCTGTTAGGCACCCGACTTACTGCACATTTCCTTGTATCCTATATGCTTTCCATTAGCAGGCATGCATGGTGACAGTAACCCATGAATCATAAAATCCTGTCCTTCGCACTGTGAGCACAAAAACACCTGGATTTGAAAAATATAGAACACCCACGTCATCAGGAGAGCTCAGCCTCAGGACAGCAAACGATCTTAATTGTTCATTCTGTTTGCTTCATTCATAACTTAATTATATTCTTATCTCCTAACTTTCAAGTAGAGAAGCAGAAGAAAATTCTCTTGGAGAAAAGAATCACCTTGTTTTTCAAAGGGTCTTTGTTTATGTATTTACATGCCTACCTGCTTGTGTGCATTTTAGTTAATGGCTGTTTACAGTGCCCTGTAGGGAGGTGACAGACATTTATAGGTGATCTAATTTCGGTGCAACATCTAGATCAGTGAAAAATGAATAAGCTTGTATAGCGGTGGCCTATGAAGCAAGGGCCATTGATAATAGGGAAAAAAGGTTACATTTTAGAAACAAAGGACGGAATCCTGGGGCTCTGTGTGTAATGAACCATCTCTGCTGGGGCACAGAAAAAAGTACTGGCCATACTACTACATAAGCAGGAAAGTATGTCCGCTTTGCAGACCTTAAGTAATCATTAGAGAAATGAAAAGCAGCAATGTCACAGAAAATTTGATATACATTAAAGTCTTCTTTGTATAACCTCAGACAAGGGTCTCTCCTTATGAGATGTAACTCATAAGGTCTTTTTTTTTTTTTTTTTTTTAATTTGCTGGTAAATGGAATACTGCAGAAAAGGTATGTATCAACAGAGATGTGTGCAAATTCTCCACACAGCCCAGAGAAATAATTCCCAGAATTCTTAAGTTACATGAGAAACAGGTAAAACCTTCGGGTTTTTTCCATTAGAATAAACAACTATGACTTGGGAAACAAAGGCTTGAGAGCCTGGCAAGTAGAAATCTGCCTGTTCTCTGACTCAGTGGAAAGACGTCATCTAAGCTGTCAAGAAAATGTAGTTAATAGAAGTGAAAATCTGTCATTTAACACAAACCAGAAAACAAATAGTGATCAACAGAATAAGAATTAACATAAATTTGAGGATTTCTTCTGAAATGGGAATTTTCAGCTTGTGCTAACAAGATGACTGTAATACCAAAACAAAATTGTAGACAATAGATACTATAATGTCAATCATCTCATTAGCAAAAAATAGGCTGGTGATATGGAACAATTTGTCCATTTCTCAAGTTACAACTTATTGGAGCACTCTGATTTCAGAACTTGATTTCAAAAGCATTTCAGACCTCATCTTTCTTAAGAGCAAGAGGAATTTTCATTTATATATTCTTCTCTTTCACCTTAAAATCACTGTTAAATCATCTTTCATTGTGCTTTTATTCAGAGTCAAGGAACACAGTTTACCTCTTTCATGGAGCATTCATGGAGCATTCACAAAAAAAGGCTCAACTAGAACTCAATTAACTTGTATGCATGCAGATGGTTTGGAAAACAATTTTATTTGTATCTACATCATGATTCACAGATGGTGATTATTCCAGAATCCACTTGTTGCAAAATTTATACCAAATAAAAAACCAAATTGAGATGATATCTTGTTTTACTTCCCTTACTTTACCAGAGCAAGAAGCCAGTTAAAAGTGGCAATGGTTTGTAATTTTACCTCTAACTGCAAAGGCAGTGATTTCCTCAGGTGTCACTGTTTGGGTGTTCAGATTAGAGGCAATAATAATATATGTGTTATCCCTCCTTTATTTGTTCAGCCAAAACGCTGAGCTATAAAATGACCTACAATCTAAAATCACTGCCAATGCATTCTGTGCTGGGATTTTCTGTGTGCTGCAGAAGTGAATCAAAACAGCTGGAATGAACACATACACACCCAAAAAAATCACAGTCATCGCATTAAAATGTTCAGTCCATAATTTACCTATAATTTGTAGAAAAGTAAAAATGTGATAAATTCTTGCATGTGAGTAACTCACAAAAAAACCTTGCAATTTTTTGGGAACTTTTAAAATCCATAATTACAGGAGTAACCAGTTGTGTACTTTTTTTCCTCAAAATGGTAAATGAAGCCTTGTGGCAGCTGTATGGTGTGTGACTTGCACAGAGTGACTTGCACATCAATAATAAAATGTGACTTGCACATCAATAATCAAAGGAATTTGGAGGAATGTGGGTCTGATTTTCTGAGTCTGTAAGGTTTTTCAGCCTGTCAGTAGTTGATTTCTCTCTCATGGGAAGATTTCTTGGGAGGATTCTTACTCAAGGATGATTTGTGTGAACAGGCTTTTATTTTCATAATGCTTCTAAGTTCTTATAATAATTCCTTTCCCAGCTGTTGTTTCTATTATTTAACCAATGGAGAGAGATGTCTACTCTACTGGCCAATGATACGCCTTTTTAGCGCAGCATGTTATAAAAAGGCTGCGTGAATTGAAAATAAAGCCTTCTGATCTTTCTACTACCCTGGAGTCAAGCTCTTTATTTCATGTCCAACAGTGACATCGGAACAGAACATCTCAGGTAGAACTGCTCGTTGATGTTTCCTGGGATTACAGTAAAACATGTTTTGAAAACAACTTCTAGAGTAGAGGGAGGAAGAGTAACCAGACCAGCTGATACCCCCTGGTATTTTCTCATACTAAATCACTGGGTTTGTCAGCTGCCAAGCTGATGTTTGCTGCCAGTAGTGGTGCTTCCTACCTAGAGATTTGAGCAGGAGGTAGGTCTCTGGAAGTGCTAACATTGGCACAACTGCTAAGAGAAGCCAACACCGAATCTTGTTCCACACAGCCTTTGTTGTATTCAGCTACAAAGAGCTGTGTGGAAAAGCAACACTTCAGCACTACTACTTAATCTCTCATGAAGAACAAAAATAAATGAGCTGCTGTGGCCTGAGCTGAATATGCGCTTCTCCTGAGTTATAAGCTCAGGTGTCTCCACATCAGCTTCTCAATAAGAGTTAAATGGGAGAATTTGTCAAATAGTAACAAAGCCTGTCATACAGGAAGTTTTACTGCTATGCCACACACAAATAATTGAAAATAGGCTTACATATATTGAGGACTAGAAATAAAAACTATGTCTGGCACTTTTCTTTTAAAAGGGGTTAATAATAAGTACTGTTTGTACTATGTACTATGGTTTGGCTATTTCATAAGGTTTCACCAGTTTTCTTCTTGCATGTATTTAGGAAATTTTATTATTATGCTTTCCTAGCTTGCTGGAATGGGTGAAGAGATCAAAGGAGGACAGTATATAGTAGCCTTGTGTCCCGAAGTGAAATTATGATTCTGTTATTAGCTCTGCTACTCAGAAGCATACATGAACTAATGCAGCATCTATCCACTTTGCCTTATCTATTGTGACAAGCCTCCGGGGGTTGATCCACATGAAATTCATTTCACATCTCATTCATTGAGTGCCTGGGATTTGAAATACCTTTCTGCTCTTCTAGGTTTCAATAAGCTAGACTGCACAGACTCATTGCCAGCAAAAAGTAAGAAAGTAAATGTCTCTGTAGAGACGGTGCTTTCAAATTTCCTGTGATGACACTGGAGATGCATTGACATTAATTTTAGGAACTGTGCACAGGTGTACCTAGGACAAGCATGACTTAGACAATAATTATACTTTTCAGACCAATGGAAATATGTTTTTTATCTATTACAGATAATATTGAAGTTTATATCATATTAAGTAAGAAATATTAAAGGTTATATTCAACCTGAGAAATGATAATGAAAGCTTATCCTTTCCCCCTAAGATCAACTAAAAAAATCCTCATGCTTCCCTTTAAAAAAGTTGAACTATTAAATATTTGGCAGTTTGTACTCAGTTTCTGTACAAATTTGACTGACAAAAGCAGGGCAAACAAGAGCCCACTGTTTGTCCAGAACATTGTTTTTCATATTTCTAAGCATAAATCTTCTATTGAAGGAATTTCCAACAAAGAAGCATCATCCAAAAAGCCATTTCCATTGCTTCTCAAAATGACAAAAGCTATCACTGTGCTGGGACACACAAACCAACATCTCCAGCAGCTTGCAAACCTAAAGAAAACAGGGAAATAATGGTGTTTCTTGCTGCACAAAATGATTATCGGATATTGAAGTGTGAGCTACTGTATTTTTTATGCAGTAATACTAAATCCCTGTGTCAACTAGGACAAGACTTAGTCCTAGGGACCTCACCTATGAAAGGATATACACCCAGAAAGAGACTGAGATGAACATATTTGCCATCATGCAAGAAGCCAATGCATTTTTCAGATTGCCTGTGTGTTTTCTCCACCAGAATTGTTGTTAGGAGCGGGGGTAGAGCCCATATCACCCCATACTGGGGCTTATATTACAAGACTAAAGAATCAGATTTATACCTGGCTTGGCTAGTTTAATGGCTCTTTCAAAACAAATTCACTTATTGGGTCCAGTTATCTCACCAGAGACAAACACCAAAAAATGCAGAAGGGATTACTGACAGCCTGTAACCTACCATCTGCCATGCAAAGAGCACTAGCAAAGTCTCAAAGTTTCCAGCAGAGGAGCCTACACAATCCAGATGAGGTACATGGGATAAGGAAAGGAATTTAATACAGCTGGATCATGAGACTATTAAAGGATTGCAGTGGCAGTCAGTGTGAAGAAGAAAGCAGATTTGATTCTGTTACCAGGTTTTCCTTTTACATCCTCAGCCTGAATATTTTTTCATGGGATGGGAAAAGGAGGAGCTTACATGGTTCAATGTATAATCATCTACAGCCCATGAGAAGGACACACACATGCAAAAATGTGTGCAGCCAACCCCTGAACTATGAATACTATTCATACAAACTATTCTGAGGTGATGCCCTCCTTCTTACCTTGTCTGCTGGACAAAGGAAAGCCCCTGTAAGGGCCAGGCTGTGAGTGCATGAGCAGCAATGGGGAGAGGCAGCTCCTCAGGGAGAACTGCTCCATGATCCTCACTTGGGTCTGTCCCCTTGTCCCTTGAAATTATCCTGGGTGCTCAACTGCAACCTGAGGAGAAGTGTAGAGGGGAGCCCCTCTTCCCTTGGTAAACCAAACCACAAGAAATCCTTAAGGCACCATACAGTAGAATAAGCAAATTCTTTTCAGTGAAGTCATTTCCTTCAGCTGGATAATCAGTGCTCAGACTAAGCCTGAAGATAACATTACCACAGCTGGAGAAATGTGAATTCACTGATGAGGTATTCTAGAACCATAAAAATAAAACATATTCTGAACATTTTCTGAATTCTCATGAAACAAAATTGGCAGCCAGATTTTTACTTAATTCTTCCTTAATTTCAATACCAATAATAAGTTAATTCCTCCTAGGCAACTGTCTAGGAAATATGCTATAATATATTTAATTCACAATATCTCTAATAATGTGTCTGATTGTTAATACCAGTTCCAAGTAATTCTACCAAATTATCAAAATAATATTAACAAAATCAAACAGGAAATACCATTTTACAACTTCTGTCTAAATCAGCATGCACACTCAAGTTCTTGGCAGATTTTTCTCATTTGGTGATGTGCACTTTCTTCACTAGTTCCTAAATTACAAAACACACAACACTGGGGAATCTACAAATAAATAAATGAAACAAAACCGTGGGATTGTCTTTGCATAATGGCCTCCCCACAAGTATCATTTTCTTCTTAAAGCAGCTTTGCATTTCTCAGTCTCTGATGCTTGTTCACCCACACACATTCTGTGTGATTTTATAAATTAGTAGTAGGTCTTGACAACACTCTCTTTCTTTTAGGCACTTGTACTAAGAGATTATACTCTATATCCTTATATCTTGCAGTTACTTTGCTTGAAGTGTTTCCTCTAGTTGCTATCATGCATATACAGGGTAATATGCAAATCATTACATGCAACATTTTTCTCTTTGATGCTGAGCTTATGAACTAATTTAAATATTGGTTCCCTTATAATAAAACACAAGCTTTCCTTCCAGTGTAGTCACTATATCTTCATGAAATGGAATTGAATCATCATGAGAGTACCTTGTAATCTTTCAAAACCAACAGTTAGTGAACTCGGTTTTGAGATGTTTGTTGACAAAATATGCATCAACTAAGCAGTTGAAAGCAATTAAATTAACAGTTAACCAAATTACTATTGTTAAAAGTTCTATATTGCAATGGAATTGTTTGATGCATATAGAACACAGACATGATTCTTAAAAACACTGCTCTGAAATACTGTGACATTTCCTTCAGAATGGGACTCCCTTGCAACATTTTGAATTGGGGAATACCCAGTGATTGGTAATCTTCAACTGTCAGTACAGATCATATAAAAACATATGCCAATACTGCTTTAAACATCTTGCTAACAGGGTGTGCTCTATCACTTTGCTACAAATTTAGATTCTACATTCATTTTTATGCAAGCTAGAAGCATGGCCATTTCTCTATATACTGCATATTTACCTTCTGAGATTGTGCTCTGCACCAAATTAGTGGGGGCCTGTTCTGAAAAAGACATGCAGTATTAGAAAACAGTGTTCATTGTGTAAGCAGGTATAATTTACACTACCCTGAACTTTTCAGTTCCACAATTTTGTTCTGGTGATTTTCTTATGAAAAATGTGACAGGTAATCCCATCAGTTCTTAAGATTTTTTCATCTCATGGCTTTGTATTTTAGTATTTTGGGGTTTTTTATCCTTTTAATTGTAAATTTTTGATAAAATATAATGAAGCTAAAACAATGTAATATTTATTTGGAAATACACTATATGGGGAATAGAAAGGAAAGAACAGTTGTCATATATGTGTGAATTCAATATTCCAACCATTTTATAAACCTCTGATTCACAATTTCTTAAAAGCATGATCTTTTCCCCTCTGTGGAGGAGTGAAAGATGTGGAGTTTTTTCCCACCATCTTGTTCGGAGCATGTTACCTGTCAACAGAGGAAATTATGTTTATCCCTATTTTTCACCAGGATAAACTGTTTAATTTAAGCCCTGCATAAAAAGAATTCTTATTAAAAATGCAGGCAATCCACTTCTAAATCACCTGTTTTGTCTGTATACACAGACAAAACTGTGGATACACCAGGTGCACTAATGCAAATTAAGCTTAGAGATGAGATCATGCCAGGCACAAATACAGTCTGGGCAGTGAGTGGAGAGGGACCAGCCCTGAGAAGGATTTGGGAGGTTGCTTGATGAGAAGCTGTCCTGGTTTAGAGACAGGTATCTGCCAGGGGAAAGTGGAGTTTTCCCTGGAATGGAGAATGCAACCCCCCTTCCCTCCGTATTACTATAATTTTGCAATTAAGGGCTTTCAGGCAAAGATTTGGGAATAGGAATAGCAGTTCTTTACTAGGAATATTAAAATAAACAAGTGTAGTAGTACAGAAAAAAACAAGCAAACAAAACAAACAGGGAAAACTAAGGAGAACCCCTGACAGAGTCAGGGATGTGACCTGACACCCT